>CABHPH010148842.1:0-23974 GCA_902168325.1 Peromyscus nudipes | reverse complement strand
TGTGTGTGTGTGTGTGTGTGTGTGTGTGTGTGTGTGTGTGTGTGTGTTAATGGCTGGCCTCTTAGAGCTGGGATTAAAGGCATGCTCCCCTACACCTGGTTGGTGTTCAAGCCTAGTTACTAGAGCCAAATTCCAATCCAGCTAAAGTGGCTAGCTCTGGGGCAGTGGTTCTCAGCCTGTGGGTCTTTGGGGGGGGGAATGTCAAAGGACCCTTTCACAAGGTTCGCCTAAAACCATCAGAAAACACAGATTATTTACATTACAATTCATAACAGTAGCAAGATTACAGGTATGAAGTAGCAATAAAAATAATTTAATGGCTGGGGGTCACCACAACATGAGGAAGTGTATTAAAGGGTCACAGCATTAGGAAGGTTGAGAACTACTGCTCTAAGCCATGAATTCTGACAGCTAAATTCTAGTTTGGCTTTTAAGAGCCCAGGTGGGAGGTGGTATGTTGTGTGACTTGTCACCACAGCTCTGGAGGCCCTGGGTCCTCTTGAGTCTGTGTCTCACCATGAGCCTGTGTCTGATTTTTCTCTTCCAGGACACCAGTGAGGAGCTGGATGAGTAAACACCCTCTGAAAGCAAAGACTCGGGGAATGGGTGACAGGCCCATCTCGGGAAGGGGTTGGGGCTCCTTGGGGGGAGGGGCAGGCACAATGAGGAAGTATGTCTTCTCTGCTCAGAGAGCAGGGGCTAGAGTAGGACCCCCCACCGCTGTGTCCAGCAGCTGCTGAAACACGATTGGAAATGTATTCAAAACGTCACAGGACACTTTTCTACGTTGGTGCAAGATGAAATATTTTGTATGTTTTTAAAATGTGATTTTTGTATATACTTGTATATGTATGCCAATTTGGTGCTTTTTGTATGAGAACTTTTGTATGATCACAAAGAGGGAAGGAAGTCAAGATAATAGAGCTGCCCACTTTCCTTTCCTGGGTGGGAGGGCTGGGCCTCACTCAAAGGCCTAGAAAGGGCAATGTACTGTATTTCAGTGCCCATCCCCAAACAAGGGGAGAGGACTGAGTTTGTGTTATATGTTGTTTTAATAAATGCACAATGGGCTGGGCATGGGGGCGAATGCCCTTTCATCCCAGTACTCTAGAGGTAGATCTATGAGTTCGAGGCCAGCCTGGTCTACATGGAGAGTTCCAGAGCAGCCAGGACTACATAGAGACTCTATCTCAAGAAAAAAAAATAATGAAAAAGAATAAAAAATAAATGCACAGCGCTTTTTTCATGTAACTAAAAAAGAGATGTGATTTCATTCAGCTTGAGTGTGTGTGTGTGTGTGTGTGTGTGTGTGTGTGTGTGTGTGTTGCTAGCAGTGGAACTGAGGACCATGAAAATACTAGACGGAAACTCTACCCTAATCTACAGGAGGCCCCAGCCCCCTTTAGCTTGTTTTTTGTTTTGTTTCATTTCTAGGAGAAAAGAATTCAGTGTCAGCCAGCCTTTAATCCCTTTAGTACACCTTGTCTAATCTCAGAGAGCAGTGTAGAGTCAGCTCACCTACAGGCAAGCAGAACACAGGCTGACACAAACACGGGAAGCAGTCTACCCAAAGAAAGCTGACACGGTGGCGCACGCCATTAATCCCAGCACTCCGGAGGCAGAGGCAGGCAGATCTCTGAGTTCAAGGACAACCAGGCCTATGTAGACAGACCCCAGTGTCAAAATGAAATTAAAATCAAAAAGCTGAGAGCTGGTGAAGGTGAAGCTTGGTGGCACACACCTATAATCCCATTTGGGAGGTAGAAGCAGGAAGATTTGATGTTCAAGGTCATCCTCAGCTATGCAGCAAGTCTGAGGCTAGCCTGAGACCCCATCTCATAAAACACTGATGCAGCTGGATGATGGGGTGCACGCCTGTAATCGCAGTATTCGGGAGGCTCAGCAGGAAGACTGCCAGAGTTCAAGACCACACTCGGCTACCTGTCAAGGGTCAGGCCTGACAGCGATACATGGATACATGGCAAGATGTGATTTTGACAGAAATATGCCTAGGGACTACAGTTCGATTGATGGAATGTCTGTCTTTCTTGAACTCTTGGGTTCAATCCCCAGCACAAACCAGTGTGGTGACACAAGCCTATAATCCCAGCACTTCTGGTGTAGAGGCAGGGGAATCAAGGCCAGTCTGAACTACAGAACTGTTTGTTTTGTTTTGTTTTTTTTCTTTCCCTCTTTTCTTCTTATTTATTTATCTGTCTGTCTTAGGATTTCTATTGCTTTGAAGAGACACAATTTTTTGTTTGTTTGTTTCTTTTTTTTTTTGTTTTTTGAGACAGAGTTTCTCTGTGTAGCTCTGGCTGTCCTGGAATTCTCTTTGTAGACCAGATTGGCCTAGAACTCACAGAGATCCACCTGCCTTTGCCTCCTGAATGCTGGGATTAAAGGTGTGCACCAGCACTATCCAGCAAGACACCACAACTCTTATAAAAGAAAACATTTAATTGGGTGGCTTACCTTTTCAGAGGTTCAGTCCATTATCAACATGGTGTGATATAGTGATGTGCAGGCAGACATTGTGCTGGAGCAGGAGCTGAGAGTTCTACATCTTGACACAAAGGCACCAGGAAGTAGTCTATCTCACTGGCTATGGCTTGAGCATATATGAGACCTCAGAGCCCACCTCCACAGTGACATACTTCCTCGAACAAGGCCACACTTAATCCAATAAGGTCACACCTCCTAAGAGTGCCACTCTCTTTGGGGGCCATTCTCTTTCAAACCACCACACTACCTATTTATTTATTTGAGACAGGGTCTTTCTACAGGCAGGATCCTGTAGGCAGGAGCTGATGCAGAGGCCATGAAGGCTGTTTACTGGCTTGCTCAGCCTGCTTTTTTTTTTTTTTTTTTTTTCCCCCCCCCGAGACACGAGACAGGGTTTCTCTGTGTAGCTTTGCGCCTTTCCTGGAACTCACTCTGTAGCCCAGGTTGGCCTCGAACTCACAGAGATCCAACTGCCTCTGCCTCCTGAGTGCTGGGATTAAAGGCATGCCCACCACCGCCCGGTAGCCTGCTTTCTTATAGAACCTAGGACCACCAGCCCAGGGATGGCTCCACCAACATTGGGCTGGGCCCTCCCCCACTGATCATTAATTGAGAAAATGCTTTACAGCTGTTTTGTTTTGTTCTGTGGTTTTTTTGTTTGTTTGTTTTGAGAAAGAGTTTCTCTGTGTAGCCTTGGCTGTCCTAGAACTCACTTTGTAGACTAGGCTGGCTTTGAACTCACAGATCTACCTGCCTCTGCCTCAAGTACTGGGATTAAAGGGCATGTGCCACCACTGCCCAGCTTTGCAGCTGGATCTTATGGAGGCATTTCCTCAGCTGAGGCTCTTTCCTGATGACTCTAGCTTGTGTCAAATTAACACCTAAAACCAGCCAGTACACTGGGCAGTGGTGGCGCATGCCTTTAATCCCAGCACTTGGGAGGCAGAGCCAGGAGGATCTCTGTGAGTTCAAGGCCAGCCTGATCTACAGAGCGAGTTCCAGGACAGGCACCAAAACTACAGAGAAACCCTGTCTCGAAAAAAAAAAACAAAAAAACAAAACAAAACAAAATAAACGGCCAGTACACCTTGAAACCTTTCTGTGCCAATGCCAGCCCAGCTCTTCACTCTGCATGGGTCATTACCCTGTCTTTTTTTTTTTTTTTGGTTTTTCGAGACAGGGTTTCTCTGTGTAGCTTTTCGCCTTTCCTGGAACTTGCTTTGGAGACCAGGCTGGCCTCGAACTCACAGAGATCCGCCTGCCTCTGCTTCCCGAGTGCTGGGATTAAAGGCGATACTTGTCATTTTTATTGTCACCCACCTGTTTGTTTGTTTGTTTGTTTTTTTAAAGTATTTTTTGTGTGGGAGAAGACACCACAGTTCCACCTAATTAAGAAAGACAATTTGGGTCCAGGAAGACAACTCAGAAGCACTGGCTGCTATTGCAGGGGACCTGGCTCTGGTTCACAGCACCCACATGGTGGCTCACACTGTCTACAACTCCAGGGGAGCCAAAGCTCTCTTCGGACTCCAAGGCCAAAGGGCCCATATACACACGCAGGCAGAACACACGTACACACAGAATAAAAATAAGCAAATCTTTAATAAAGAACAGAAAAATACTTTTACAACTGAGGCTTTTTATTTTCACCTCTCACACTATGAATCCACAGGGAATGGGCTCCTCTCTGTTGGCTCTCACAAGGCCTGCTTCTCCGGGTAGAGCGGGCTGGTGCTTCAGCAGGACTTGGGTACCGTTCTCTTTGGTTTATGTTTTTCTTCCTGTTTCAGGAAGTCATATCAGACCATGCTCAGCATACACATTAATTCTCTCAGAATCTGGCCCCCAACTTGTTTGTTTACAGTGCCAACAGCACTGGATGACGGTGTAGACAATAGCACCAATGCCATGGTGACATTTAGGGGGCGTTCCTCTTTGACCCCTATTTGTTTCTTTGATGTCTGCAGTGTGACTCTTCATGTAAAGTCATGTACATGTGACCAAAGGAATAACATCTGTCATTTAAGAAGCTTAGTGAGCCGCTGTTAGATGCCTCCCCTCTCTCCCACTGGGAGAGATTTTTGTCTGAGAAAAAATAAAAAGAAAGGCCATGACTGCTCCTAGGTATGGTGGAGGAGAAAGTTTACTGTAGATGAAAGGGAGAGCGTAGTTAGTGGCAGGGACATCCGGGAGAGTCCACAGTGGACATCGCCAGACTGAGCTGGGCCATGTGGGAGAGGGGGAGGGGAAGGGAGAGGGGAGAGAGGAGAACCAGGTGCAGCAGCCAGGAGGCCAAAGGTCCAAAAAGGGTGGGTACCCAGCATGGCTGGATTATATAGGGAAGAGCCTCGGGGGAAGGGCGGCCAAGCCCCTGGGCTGGAGAGTGCAGGGTAGAGGGTGGGATATGCCAGCCATACCCTGTAACATGTGGGGACTGGGGGATGCTGGGAGAACCTGGCAGCTAGATCTGCTTTGATATGTAAAATGGGCACCTCAGCCACTTGTCCTGGGTTTGAAACTGAACATTGTCAAATTACTGGAAGACGGCAGCTCCGGCTGAAAGAGCTTTCTCACAGTCTTTTTTATATTTTATTTATTTACATTTATTTATTAAGTGGGGGCGAGGAGGCCCATACCACACACCTGTGGAGGTCAGAGGAAAACTTACAAGGAATCCATTATCTCCTTCCACCCTGTGGCTGCCAGGGATGCAACTCAGGTCATCAGGTTTGGTGACGACCAGCTTTATCTGCAGAGCCTGCTTTATAGTCTTAGTCTCAAGTATTCTCCCACAGAAGACTTTGAGAGACAGGTAGGGCATGGTGACCTTTGATCCCAGCACTGAAGACATTGAGGCAGGGGGATTGAGAGTTCAAGCCAGCCTGGGCTATGCAGGGAGACTGTGTCTCAAAAGTGGATAATTAAACAATGAAGACAGACGCTCCCACCTCCTCAAAATCACATCCTAACTGGTACACATCCTGTTCCACAACACCCCTCCATGTTCCTGACTAGAGAAGCAGGCATTACAGTCCCTAATCTTGCCAACCTGATGAACCAACGAGTTTTATTGGGGTTACTTAACAGGAATGTGGTTGAAAGGTCACTTGCAGGTGCAGAAGTGATTGACAGCTGCGTCACTAAAATCCTACTTCAGCGTGGGCGACAGGCCAAGAGTTGGAAGCCTGGAACATACTGCATAGCGTGTGGTCCGCTCAGCGGTTGGAGAGGGTCCTTTCCAGGCAGTTGAGTGGGATGAACTTCTTACTGGCAGCTCAGCTGGTCTCCTTTAGACAGATGACTCATCTAAGAGCATCTCTCTGAGGGCCCTTACCACTTAGATATGCTTGTGGAAGGAGGGACCTAGAGAATCTGGTCAGTTTCAGGGACTTCTTGAAGCTACTGAGTTGTTTACTTCCTATGATTAAGGAAGTAAACTTAGCTTTCCGGTAGAACATTTTGTTGTTTCACATCTCTATAAGCATCCTGTTTTAAAATACCCTGTTTGTCTCCCCTTTAACATCCTGTATCTGAGGGAGCTTCCCTTCAAGACACATGGCTTTAATCTAGAAGGAAACTGCTACACAGCACACACTTAGCTCTCTTTTGTTTTCTTTTAGGCAGGGGCTGGCCTTGAACCCACTATGTAGTTGATAATCATGATCTCCTAATCCTCTTGCCCTTGCCTGCCAAGTGCTGCCAGTTTGTGAAGTTTTATTTTATTTTATCTATTGTTTATTTTTTGAGGCAATGTCTCTATATGTTGACCAGGCTGGCCTCTGACTCACAGGGATCCACCTGCCTCTGTCTTCCAAGTACTGGCTGACTTATTTTATTTCATGCATATAGATGCTTTGTGCTGCATGTATGTAAGTGCAGTGAATGTGTGTTAGGTATCAGTGATGCCAGAAGAGAGTGCTGGATCCCCTGGAACAGCTGTTAGGGACAGGAGAGTTTTATATTCCCCTGTGGGTGCTGGAAACTGAAGTTCTCTCCTCTCCCCACCCCCCCCCCATAGAGTTTCTCTGTGTAGCCCTGGCTGTCCTGGAATTCACTCTGTAGATCAAGCTGTCCTGGAACTCAGAGATCCACCCGCCTCTGCCTCCTGAGTGCTGGGATTAAAGGCATGGGAGAGCAGTGAGTTCTTTTAACCACTGACCCATCTCTCCAGCTGCCTTGTTGAAGTTTTACGTGAAATTTTTGATTAGGTGAGAGAGAGAGAGAGAGAGAGTGTGTGTGTGTGTGTGTGTGTGTGTGTGTGTGTGTGACACTGGCGCGCATGCACATATTTTGGAATTGAACCCAGGGCCCTAAAGAATGCTAGCCAAGCACTCTATCACTGAGCTACATCCTCAGCACAAACTCTTGCAAATCAATTAAAGTCCTTTCTGGGGATATAGGGAAAGGCCGAACTTCAAATGCAGTTTCTCCTGATAAACTCTCAAGGCTGTGCTTCGGACAACAGATGCACAACACCAGGAAAGAAATTAATTTTGCGGTGGACCACAGCAGGTTGTCCGCAAATTCAATTCAATCTGTCTTTAGAGCTTGGTCTCCGAGACAATCCCCTTCTCTTTTGATGCCGAGCACAAGCCCCGGGTTTTACCTTCTCACAGCATCTCTCCTTGGGTACCATCAAGTTGCTAAGAACCCTGGGAAATGCTAACTTAACATATATTAATTCATCACAAAGTATATAGCTAAGGGACAGAGGGCAGGGCTTATGGGAAGGAGTGGAGACACTCTATGCCTCCTCCAGGCACACCACTTCCAGAAGCCTTCCTGGGGTTCTGGGCTTTGGGAAACTTTTGTGGCTTTTTTTTTTTTTTTTAATTGGAGATGTCCTCAAGTAAACACAATTAAATCATAACCCTGAGGATCTGATTGAATGAAAAGAGTGAGAACTGATGTTAACAGCCGGGTGGAGACATCCAGCAGAGCCTGTCTGTGCACTTTCCTCATCCCAGATACCAGGCAGGGCCCCTCTGATTGGTCAGGCCAAAGAACTCTTTTATGATCAGCTCCTAGATGGAAGGTGGGGAAGATCAGAATTTCGGTGGCTTCAGGTGGGAGGGTGAGGCAGAAGAATCCCTAGTTCAGGGTCACACTCAGCACACTCAAGTTCGGCCTGGGCTACCTTGATCCAGCCTTAAAAACAAAACTTTCTATGATCTGTCCTAAGAACGAGATTCTAGTTTCTGTTGCCTTCCTTGGGAAGGAATTAGTTGAGAGGGCTGGGAGGCACTACCCTGCAATCCCATCATTCAGGATGCTGAAGCAGGAGGTCACAAGTTCTAAGCCAGCCTGGGTTACATAGGGAGACTGTCTCAAACCAAACAAAACAAACTAGATTATATATATTATAAAAAACACAAGCACCATCCGAAATATGGATTTAAAACAAATCTTCTGAGTTGGGTGTGGTAGTATACACCTTTAATCCCAGCACTTGGGAGGCAGAGGTAGGCAAATCTCTGTGAGTTTGAGGCCAGCCTGGTCTACAGAGTGAGTTCCAGGACAGCCAGGGCTGTTACACAGAAAAGCCCTGTCTCAAAAAACCAAAAACAAAACATTGAGAATGTATGATATGGTTTGCATTGAGGAGAAAAAGAGTGATCTAACACACTGTCATATCTTTTCCATCTTAAGACATGACAGTAGTCTGTGACTACTGTAGAAACTCCATCAAACAGCACTTAACCACCTCTCACCTAATTCATGTTTAAAGGACCAGGGCTTGAACTAAGGGCTTTGTGCATAGTAGGAGGGTCCTCTACCACTCAGCTCACACCTCAGTTCTTTTTTACTTTGAGACTGGGTCCCAGTAAATTGCCCAGGCTAGCCTCAAACTCGAGATCCTTCTGCCCAAGGCTCCTTAATTCCTGGGATGATAGGCATGGACAACCACGTCACGCTCTCCTGCTTGTCCCGATCTAATTTCGCAGGTGTTTAAGCGCCCACCTAGGTGCTGAGCACTAAACTGGGCAGACCACTGGGGGGCCCTGCTTCCCAATCAGCTGACCTACAGGCCCACGCACTATGCATAGAAGTAATAGTTCTTCTGTTCCCCAATCCTCTGAGAGGATTTGGTGTGGGTTTTTTTTTTTTTTTTTTTTTTTTTTTTTGAGACAGGGCCTACACGTCTGAAGAACCCCGGGCTGGCCTCAAGCTCGTTATAAAGTCAAAGATAACCTTGAACTTCTGATCTTTTTGCCCTTGCACCTCTCCAGAGGTGGGATTTCAAGCCTGTGTGGTGCTGTGGATGGAACTCAAGGTTTCCTGCATGCGAGGCCATCACCTACCAGCTGAGCTACAGCCCTGTCCTGTCCTGCCCTGCCCCGCCCCCATCGCCTTGAGGCAAAGTCTCAGTCTAGCCTGGGCTACATACATAGCCATAGTGACGCCTCTCCTTCCTTTTCTTCCCCCCTGGGCACTGGGGGAAGGCTTTGAACAGTCTATCAACGAGCTACACCCCCAGATACACCTTCCAAGCTGTGGTCCTGAGGACCCTAGCAGATGGAGTGACTGAGTAGGGAGGTCACCAGACGGAAGGAGATACCTATCAGAGGCCGGCACTGGGGGCCACAGGCCCCAAACCCCAGAAAATGTGGACTTTGGTCTGAACAGGAGACTGTTCAGAGTGTATGGGGCATCGCTCTGGCAACCACGTCTTCCCCTAAGATGGCCCTTCCCGCACCATCTCCCAGGAATTTGTTGGGCTTCTGGGGTGTAATGAAAGGCCGGCTACAGTGGCAGTTTTCCCCGGATAGCTTCGGTTAATGAGACAGGGCACTTTGTGTGTGTGTGTGTGTGTGTGTGTGTGTGTGTGTGTGTGTGTAGGTGGAGATAAAGCCGGCCACTCCAGATCCTAATCAGTACTCAAGGCAGGAGGAACTGGTGCCTTTGCAAGGAAGCTTGGGTCTGTAATTCCAACACTGCTCCGGTGGGGACTGCGCCCCACCCCCCACCCCGCAGAAGGAGGCAGACCCAGCCGGCAGCCAGGGGTCCAGAGCACCCCAGCTCACCGCGGGGGGGTGGGGGGCGCACTCCCTAGAAAAGAAAATGATCCCCGCCCACCGCGGGAGGGTCTCTTTCTAGAAAAGAAAATAGATCAAGCTTCGGGAAGTCTCTCTTCCTAGCTGGAAGCTCGACCCTAGCCTCAGGAGTCCCCACGTTTTTGCCAGTAGTCACATCCCTGCCCTAAGGCAACTCTAACTCTCTCTCTCTCTCTCTCTCTCTCTCTCTCTCTCTCTCTCACTCTCGTTTTTTGAGATAGGTTTTCTCAGTGTAACAAAACCCTAGCTGTCCTAGAAATCACTCTGTAGCCCAGGCTGGCCTCGAACTCACAGAGCCGCCTGCCTCTGGCTCCTTGGCTGAGTACTGGAATTAAAGGCGTGAGCCACCATGCCTGGCCGATTTTCTAGGAGCCCAGATCCCAAGATTTTTTTTTTTTTTTTTTTTTTTTGGTTTTTCGAGACAGGGTTTCCCTGTGTAGCTTTGCGCCTTTCCTGGAACTTACTTGGTAGCCCAGGCTGGCCTTGAACTCACGGAGATCCACCTGGCTCTGCCTCCCGAGTGCTGGGATTAAAGGCGTGCGCCACCAACGCCCGGCAGATCCCAAGATTTATCTATGGGATGCCATTAAGAGTGGGTGTTTTGGTCACCCAGTCCTAACTTAGCAACTCTGGGCAATTCTTAGCAAGTGCTTTGCTCCGGGCAAGGGCCCTTAAGCTTTCGGTCGCTGGCCGATCAGCTCCTTCAGGCTCGGGGACGCAGGGGATCAGTGCTGGGGGCAGAGCCGCGATTCCCTTTGCAGCCGGTCACCCTTCCCCCTCCCCGCGGGCTTTTGCACACGACGCGCCACGGGAGGCTTCACACGGAGTGGCGAGGGCCGGGGATAAAGCGGGCGGGCGCGGGGCGCAGCGGCGGGACCCGAGCGGAAGGTGAGTGCGCTCTGCCGTCGCCCCGCGCGCAACTTCAAGGGCGCACTGGGAGAGGCGGCATGCCGACCATGGACAAACAGAACCTGCTGGAGAGCACGAGCAGAACCCGGTAAGTTCAAGCCCCAAGGGGCGGGAATCCGGGCGGCATCAAAGGCACCTCCTCTTTGGCCCTCCCGGCTGTCGTTGGTCCGGGCGGGGGCTTGAACCTGGGATGCCGCCAGAGGGATGGGATGAAGCAAGGTAAAGAGGAAACTGGCGGTGGCCTCGTAGCCCCGGGGATCACCTGTCTTACCTGGCCAAGCACACAGATCCTGAACGCTGCTTGCGGGTGGGACACAGTCGGGTGCCGGGAACCCCGCCTTCGCTCCAGCACTTTGATCCCAGGCAGCCCTGAGGTGGGGAGGCCCTGTGCCCTCGGGTGCGCTGCGCTATGGTCCATGCTGCTCTCTCGAGCCAGAACTCTGCTCTTTCTTTGCGCTCGACTGGACAGCCTGCCCTTTGGCTAGACTCTCCTGTAGGACTGGGAAGGGGTGGAGGAGGAAGGTTCCAAGACTCACTTCCCCAGCATCCCCCTGTTACCTCTGATCACACGCCAGGCACTGTTCTTTTTCGTTTGTTTGTTTTGTTTTTTTTCGAGACAGGGTTTCTCTGTGTAGTTTTGGGGCCTGTCCTGGCACTCGCTCTGTAGACCAGGCTGGCCCCGAACTCACAGAGATCTGCCTGGGTTAAAAGGCGTCCGTCACCACCACCCGGCCAGGCACTGTTCTTACTTGCTCTGGAAACACCGGGCCAGCAATACTCTCAGAGACTGGCTCAACCTCCCGGCTGAGCATTTTCTCTCCTTCTTCTCACCTCCAGGTCATACTTAGGGTCTCTGTGGAAGAGTGAGACTGGTTGGACTCCTCCTGTGGACCTGCCCACTGTTGAGCTGGCTATCCAGAGCAACCATTATTGCCATGCCCAGAAGGATTCTGGTAGCCACTCTGACCCCAAGAAGCAGAAGGCCCGGCGCAAGCTCTATGTGGCCTCCGCCATCTGCCTGGTGTTCATGATTGGAGAAATCATTGGTAAAGCCATCTATGTGAATTCAGAGAAGCTGGTTCAGGGATAGGCTGAATGCTCCCATTAATGCTAATGGCACTAATGGCTATCCCTGTTTAATTAATCTGTTTGTTTGTTTGTTTTAAGATAAGGTCTCGCTGCCGGGCAGTGGTGGCACACGCCTTTAATCCCAGCACTCGGGAGGCAGAGGCAGGCGGATCTCTGTGAGTTTGAGGCCAGCCTGGGCTACAGAGCGAGATCCAGGAAAGGTGCAAAGCTACACAGAGAAACCCTGTCTCGAAAAACCAAAAAAAACAAAACAAAACAAAACAAAAAAACCCAAAACAAAACCCATAAGATCTCACTAAGTAGCCTTAGCTGGCCTGGAACTCATATCCACTTTGCTTCTGCTTCCAGTGTGTTGAGATTAAAGACATCTCACACCCATCAATTTTTTTTATTTATTTGTTTATTTATTGGCTTTTCAAGATTGGGTTTCTCTGTGAAACTGGCTGTTACAACTCCCACTGTAGACCAGGCTGGTCTAGAACTCAGAGATCTGTCTGCCTCTGCTTCTCAAGTGCTGGGATTAAAGGCGTGTGCCACCACCACCAGGCTAATTTTTTTTTCTTTAAGGCTATCACTTGGCTAGAGCCATGGCTCTGCAGCTAAGAGGCTGTTCTTCCAGAGGACCTGAGCTTGATTCCTGGCACCTACATGGTGGCTCACGGTGATCTGTTACTCTAGTCCCGGGGAATCAGACGCCCTCTTGTGGCTTCTGTGGGCACCAGGCCTTTGGTGCACATGCATACACGTAGGCAAAACACACGCACTTAATAATAAAATTAAGAGGAGCACTTACTGCGTCCCTACTTTGTTTCCTGTCTCTAGTATGAACGTGATGATCCCCCTCTCCTCCTCCTTCTTTTTTCAAGATGGGGTTTCTCTGTGTAGCCCTGACTGTCTTGGAACTCGCTCTGTAGCCCGGCTGGCCTCAGACTCAGAGATCCACCTGTCTCTGCCTCCCGAGTGCTGGGATTAAAGGTGTGCGCCACCACTGCCTGAATTTGATTTTCACACTCACCCTGTAAGAAGATGTTACCTCCTTGGGGGGAAATTGAAGCTCACAGTGGAGGTCACATGGTCGTGTTGAACAACTGATGTGTGGTGCAGAGACCCTGACCCCAGTATGTCTTTCAGGGCTGGCTGAGGTCTCCCCGCTCTACAGAACTGGGGGAGCTAACTCTTTGGGAGAACTTCAGCCCTGGTTCTCACTTCTGCAGGTGGGTACCTGGCACACAGCCTGGCCATCATGACCGATGCAGCCCATTTGCTCACCGATTTTGCCAGCATGCTCATTAGCCTCTTCTCCCTGTGGGTGTCCTCCCGACCTGCCACCAAGACCATGAACTTCGGCTGGCAACGAGCTGGTAAGGATCCTTGTGGGCCACAGATGGGGTCAATCAAGAGAGAAAGCACAGGTCAGAACAGGGCTTTGGTTTGGAATTGAAAAATGTTTGGAGACAGCATTTCTAGTAGTCCAGGCTGGCTTTGAATTTACTAAGTAACCAAGGCTGCCCTTAAAATTCCTGATCCTCACGTCTCCACCTCCCAAGACCTGGAATTCCAGGTATGTGCCACACCTAGCTAGTTTTTGTTTTGTTTTGTTTTAAACAGGGTTTTGTTTTTGTTTTTCGAGACAGGGTTTCTACTGTGTAGCTTTGCTCCTTTCCTGGAACTCACTTGGTAGCCCAGGCTGGCCTCGAACTCACAGAGATCCGCCTGCCTCTGCCTCCCGAGTGCTGGGATTAAAGGCGTGCGCCACCACCGCCCGGCATTAAACAGGGTTTTGATAGGTGGTCCAGGCTGGCCTCTAACTCCCTGTGTAGCCCAGGCTGGCTTCAAACTCAGTGACTCTACTGTCACAACCTCCCAAGGACTGGAATTAAGGCCCGTGCTATCCCAGGAATGCCAGGAGTAAGGCCAAAAAAGCAGTGTCTATGGGGAAGGGGGTGTCTGCCTTGTCCTTGTCCTCTGGGAACTCCTAATCTGATGGGACAGACATGGTGCTAGTTATCTGGGAGCTACTAGTTAATGGAGAAGCAAAGTTCACCCCGCTCAGAAAATAGTGGCTGGAAACAAATGACAATAGCATTGTCCTTGCCTGTCACTGTGGGTGCGCTGTGGGGTAGGGAAAGGTCAGTCAACACTGCCTTAAGCTGGCAGCTCCCTTCTGGGTGCCACTGTCGATGGCCCAATGTCCTCAGCCCCCATTTATCAGTTGAGCAAAACAAGGAGCTTGAGATGGCTCAGGAGCCGGCGCCGGCTACCCTGGGCTATAACTGTAACTCCAGCTCTGGGGACTCTAGGCCCTCTTCTGTTACCTTAATTAAAGTAGGCAGTGGTGACCTTACCTTTATTTGGGTGGGAAAATTAGGCACACGCCTTTAATCCCAGCACAAGGGAGGCAGAGGCAGGTGAATCTCTTGAATTCAAGGCTAGCCTGATCTACATAGTACGACCACAAAAATCATATAAATATCAAACTCAGGCAGTCCCCTTGCCATAGCATTCCACATATATGAGTTGGCGGGATGAAGCGCGTCTTCAGGAAAAAATACCACAGACACCCAGGCCCTGGCTTTACAGCGGGGAGGTGCTAACAAGGTTGGTCTTGTGGTTGGGCTCTTATCTAGAGATCCTTGGAGCCTTGGTGTCTGTGCTGTCCATCTGGGTGGTGACTGGGGTGCTGGTGTACCTGGCTGTGCAGCGCTTGATTTCTGGAGATTATGAGATCAAAGGGGACACCATGTTGATCACATCAGGCTGCGCCGTGGCTGTGAACATCATGTGAGTATGGCCCCAGTTCCCTATAAATATATGGACTCCATTCTCCCCATACGCAAACTTCTGTCAGCTCCCAGTGGAAGGAGTCCATGCTCCCCTGCCAGCACAGAATTTCCCTCATGGCCTGAGCGCTGGCACCTGGTATACATCTGTTCTCCTTTAAATGTTAGGTCAAGGTCATAGGAGATTATAGATATGCACCCCCACTATCAACCCCCCCCCCACACACACACACATATTACGTGTCAGAGAATAAATTCCAAGGCTACCCACAGCAAAGGGGATGCATCTGGCTCATGCTGGAACAAAGGCCAAGTCGGGCTGACATGGCTAAAGCTGGTCTCAGTAAAGGAGAGAGTGGGTAGACCATGGGTTTGGGCCCTCCGCCTCCATCGCTCACTTGTCCCAGGCTTCCTACCTGTAACATGATGAGATGAACCACTCGGCTTCCTCACTGCCCCTTGCTCTGAAATTCAGCTTTGGGGTATTGTGCCCAGTCAGCCTCCCATTGTGGGCAGAGCTCTTTGCCCTGTGGCTATGAGCTAAGGCTGTATGTAGAGCTAGGTTCCTAAGCCTAAGAGGATCACTGAGTTCTGGGGGCTTCACCTTTTCACCCTCAGGGAGGCCAGGCCTAATGGGTGGTCTTTGCCTGGCAGACTGGAAATCTTGGCTACCTTATCAAGCTTTATCTGTTTCCATAGAATGGGGCTGGCTCTTCACCAGTCTGGACATGGGCACAGCCATGGACGTGGGCACAGCCATGGTAACCAAAGCCGTGAAGACAGTCAACATCAGGAGGAGAACCCCAGTGTCCGAGCAGCCTTTATCCATGTGATTGGGGACCTTCTGCAGAGTTTGGGTGTCTTGGTGGCCGCCTATATTATATACTTCAAGGTCAGAGCTGGGTCCAGGGAGGGCCTCCTCTGCACAGGGCTTTTCCCCATGCTAGGCCCCCTCCAGCTTGGGATGAGAGGGTGGAGAAAGGGAAGGAATATGTGAGCTGGGAAGCTGGATTTAAGCCCATGGCTGTGTTGCCGAAGCCCGGGCATTGCCTATCACACAGAGACCGTGAGATGTGAAATGAGCCGCGTGCGGCCGAGGCTGTGTGATGAGTGAATTGCTTGGTCTCATCGAACCTCAGTTTCCTATCTATTAAATGGGAATGGTGGGGAGGCTGGAGAGACGGCTCAGAGGTTAAGAGCACTGGTTGTTGCTCTTCCAGAGGTCCTGAGTTCAATTCCTAGCAATTCCCACAGGTGGCTCACAACCATCAATAAAGAGATCTGGTGCCCCCTTCAGGCACGTGGGCAGAACACTGTCTACGTACTAAATAAGTCTTAAACAAAAAATGGGAACAGTGAGCCAAATGCTGACATCCCTTTTTAGCTCCGCCTGTGTCTTAGCTCTTTAGGAAGAGCTGTGTCCTGAGGTCATGTAGATGGAGACTAGAGCAGGAAATTGAAAGACAAGGCCAGAGTGAGTTCCGTGCTCACCCTGAAAAGAGACCCTCTCTGTACCCTCTCTGTTACTGTGCCGGGAGGAGGGAAACAGGGAGACCCGGGTAGATGCTGCTGAGCCCATGTCTGTCTCCTTTTCTTGCAGCCTGAGTACAAGTACGTGGACCCCATCTGCACCTTCCTCTTCTCCATCCTGGTCTTGGGGACAACGTTAACCATCCTGAGAGATGTCCTCTTGGTGCTCATGGAAGGTAACTGGGTCATAGAGCTTTGGGGGCTTGGGGGTAGGGTGTATGCTGATGTCTGTGTTCATCTGTTAAGTTGTGTGTAGAAACCAGAGGTTGCCTGTGGGGTGTCACCCTCACCCTAATTTTTGTTGTTGTTTTGTTTTGAGACAAGGTCTCACTATGTAGCCCTGGCTGTCCTGGAACTCACAGAGATCCACCTGCCTCTGCCTCCCGAGTGCTGGGATTAAAGGTGTGCGTCCCTATACCTAGCTCTTACCCTAGTTTTTAAGACAGGGTCTTACTGAGTAGACTAAGCTAGCCTTGAACCCACAGAGATTCATCTGCCTCTGCTTCTGAAGTGCACTACCTTTCCAGGCTCGCCTGATTTTTTGTTTGTTTTTCAGATTTATTTATTATGCATAAATAAATGTATGCCTACATGACAAAAGAGGGCACCAGATCTCATTATAGATGGTTGTGAGCCACCATATGGTCCTGGGAATTGAACTCAGCACTTCTGGAAGAACATCCAGTGCTCTTATCACAGAGCCATCTCTAGCGTTACCAGACCGTTTTTTTTTCTGTGTTTCCTTGGCTATCCTGAAACTCTCTCTGTAGACCAGGCTGGCCTCAAACTCACAGAAATCTGCCTGCCTCTGCTGGGATTAAAGGCATGCATGTGCTACCACCACCCTGCTAGCCCTTATTTTAATAACTTATTAAGGTTTCTCACTGGACCTAGAGCTGTCTAGTTTCTCAAAGCTGGCTGGCCAGCAAGCCACCTGGGTCTACGTGTCCTCTACCCACCCCCCACCCCCCCAACAGCTCTAGGGTTACTAGTGAGGACAGCCACACCTGTCTGCTTTTGTTTTTGCTTTTTACGTGGGTGCTGGGCACCTGAACTCAGGTCCTCACTTTACCCACTAAGCTCTCTCCCCAGATCTGGGACTAGACCAAGCTGGCTGGTCAATCAGTCCCAAGGAATCTGCCCGTCTCTGCCTTCCCTGTCTGGGATTACAAGCGTGCACTGCCATGCCCACGTGTGTGTTTAGTGTGAGTTCTGGGGGGGGTTGGGGTATCTAACATGCCTCTAGCACTGTTAGCAGCTGAAGTATCTCCCAGCCTGACTTTGATGGGGGGGTCTCTCAGCGTGTAGCTCACAAAGTCTAATCCACCTTAGGGACAGTGTGGATGTTTGGAGAACCACGGCAGGGTGCGACCCGGAGTTTGGAACCTTAACGTAGGTCCTCAGAGCTCTGAGCTGATCAGGTGTGCCAGTTTCTAGACAGGTCCCAGCCCGTGCTTACCCTCCCCTGTGCCTGCTTGGAGTATGTCTTCCTTGGCTGGTCACGTGGCTGGGCGACCTTGGTAACACCTGGAGCTCCAGCCCCACCCCCAGTCATCAGGTGCCTTTTCCCAGGAAGACAGGGCTTTGATTCCGGGGTTTGGGTTGTTTTTGTTTTTGTTTGGGGGAGGGGGCGGGGTTTGAAATAGGATCTCTCTGTGTAGCCCTGGCTGGCCCAGAACTCAAGACCAGGTTGGCCTCAAAAGTCTGCCTCCCAAGTGCTGGCTTAAAAGCATGCACCACCACACCCAGCAACTTTTTAAAATTTTATTTCTGAGACAGGATCTCACTGTGTAGACCAGACTGACATCAAATTCACAGAAATCACTACCTTCCTAGTGCTAGGGTCAAAGGGTGCTGGGAACTGAACCTTGATCCTCTGGGAGAGCAGCAAGTGCTTCCAACTGCTGAGCATCTCTCTGATCCCTTGTTTTTGAGACAGGGTCTCTATCTGCAGCTCAGACGGGACTGCCTTGGCCTCCCAAGTGTTGGAAACGGAGGCGTGCGCCACCGTAGCTGCTCAGTTCTTCCCCACAGGTCTCAGGGTGCCCACACTCTGTTCCTGCCTCAGCTGCAAAGTGATAATGGTGTGCCTGGAACTACCGCTCTAATCCACAGGGCTGTCGCACACTTTAGGCCTTGGGACTTAGGCCCAAGCCATGGCTTTCTGGAGGGTCGGGGAGAGTTGGAAGAGAGTAGGGTGCTGGCCTGGGGTTGGCGGGAATGTTTAGCTCCAAGGCTGTCTTCAACAAGATGACTGACCTCACTGGGCCTGCTGGGGCCACACCTGAATTCCCAGAACCCAAGAAGTTGAAGCAGAATTTTGGGTGCGAGACCAGCTTGGGGTACATAGCAAGACTGTCCTAAAAGCAAATAGACACTGACCATATGGATCTGAACAAAACAGACTCATGCTCTCAGAGTTTCCATTCTAGACACAATAGATAAATTTGTGCGATCATTCCGGTTGATGTGACAGGGCAGAGTGAGGGATGGGAACCGTATGGAACCTGCTGCCTGAGGAGGCCTTCTCAGTAGATGGCCCTGGAGGAATGGCGTGGGGTGGGAGGGTGGTGTCCTTTACCACTGTGCATGCTGTTCCAGGAACTCCCAAAGGTGTGGACTTCACAGCCGTGAAGAACCTTCTGCTGTCCGTGGACGGGGTGGAAGCCTTGCACAGTCTGCATATCTGGGCGCTGACAGTGGCCCAGCCGGTGCTGTCTGTGCACATAGCTATCGGTGAGTGAGGCTGAAGAGAGGAGCAGCCAGAGGCTTGGAACCATGCCGAGGGTTTGCCAGGCTCTGGCCACATGCTGAGCATTTAAATGCCCTTTGATCCCCCCCACTGCATTTATGGAGAAAGATGACTGAGGGCTTGGGGTTGGTCAGGTCATGTGTGCAGAGCAGCAAGGGAGTGAGTGGCTGAGGGAGACAAGCCGTAAGGCCAGAGCTTTTCTTGCTCTCTCGGGCTTGCCTAGTACAGGATATGGCATCTCTTGTCCCCTAGTCTATTCCCCAGGGGTAGATGTGAGGTCAAACATCCCATGTTTTCTCTTCCCAGCTCAGAATGCTGATGCCCAAGCTGTGCTGAAGGTGGCGAGGGACCGCCTCCAGGGGAAGTTCAATTTCCACATGATGACCATCCAGATTGAGAGCTACTCTGAGGAGATGAAGGACTGTCAGGAATGCCAGGGCCCCTCAGACTGACTGACTGGCCAGACACCATGGGAGGCACGGCCAGGACCTGTGGGTGGTGCATCGAGTATCCAACCCGGACTCCAGGTTCAAGACACAGCCTGGTCCACGCCCGTGGGACTCTCCTTGGCCTCCTATGAGCCCACAGGGTGGGGATGAGGCCATACTTCTCCTCCAGGGCTGTGTTTGGGCTGGATCCTCAGCTGATGTCATCCTAACATCACAGCTGGAAAGGCAGTGAGGCACAGAAGGGGACTCTGGCGCGTCCCCTTCTATCCAGGGTCTTTGTGTCTTGAACAAAAAATAGAACAAGACACACATTACTGGAAAGTTGGGCTTCCTTTTGCAGGGTCAGTCTTATTGATAAAAGAATTTTGAAACGGACTCAGAAGGATGCTTTGAAGACCCTTTTATTAGAATTTGGGAGAAAAAACACACAGGCCTAGCAAGCTGTGAATATCAGCGGCTGCTGGTCGGAGAGAGAGAAGGGAGTAAGCAAGCCACGCCTTTTGAGTTAGGGTCAGAATGGAGTTCTGTAAACAGCTGAGCGGCTGCGTTGGGGGAGGGGCTAGAGAAACAGTGAGGAAACTCAGCGTGTTGGGGCAAGCATGCTTAGGGGTTTGGTCAGTATCCAAAGACAAACTAGAGAGCTGGGGAGACTCTGGGTAGAGGGCTGCCACAGAACCAGGGAGACCTGGGTTTGGACGGTCCGTGTACTTTGTACTTAGTGGGAGGTGGAGGTAGGATCCGTGGGGCTTGCTGGCTGCCTAGTCTAACCATGTCTCTGCCGTCTAGGTTCAGTGAGAGACTCTACTTCAAAAAAAGAAGTTGGAGAGCAATGGAGGATACCTGCTGTGGCCTCCACGAACACCCCTCTGACACACACACACACACACACACACACACACAGAATTTAAAGATGAAAAATGAGATAAAAGGGGGAAATCATGCTTTTGAATTAGAATTTGGGAAAACAGGCCAACTTAGCAGTTAAGGTCCATAAGCAACTGTCTTGTATGTGGGGGGTGGGGCAGAAGGCCGTAAGTGCCCTGATTAAGGGGCTGGCTGGTCGTGCCTTTCAGTTCCTTAGCACATCTTTGGGTGACTGGCAGGCCTAGTTGAATGGACTCTCTAAAAAGAATGTGTGTGGCGGTCAGAGGACAACTTCGTGGAGCTGCTTCTCGCCACCTTTATGTGAATTCCTGGGATCAGTGACAGATTGCCGGGCCTGAGCCACCCTTGAGGGAGGGGACAGTGGTATGTAATATTCTAATCTTTGGAGCAGGTTGGACTGTTCTAGCTTCACCCTGGGCCAGGGTAGAACTTGATTTCCATTCTTTGGACCGGGAGGAATTGGCTTCTAGGAGACTGGCCTCAAGGATCCCCTCCCTGACTTGCTCTTCCCCAGTCGGTCCCCACCAACTGCCTCACGAACCTGCAGCCATCGGGAGCCCCTGCCTCTGCCCATAATGGCTTACTAAGGCCATCACCCTGAGATGTGGGGCCAAAGGGCACCTGAAGCTTCTCTGTGTCTTGGTCACTTTGGCTGTGGGCCCCACGTGACTTCCTGGAGGAGGAGGCCTCTTACTAGGGAAGAACCTGGCTGGTTTCTTCCTTCCTGGCACCCCTGCCCAGGAAGCTGTCAGTGTAGCCATGGCCTTGACACAGGTGACAGGGACAGATTCCAGTTGGGACCATACCCTCACAGTCCAGGGGCAAGGCAAGTATTAGTCCCTTGACCTGCTACTATCCCAGGAGATTGTAGACCCTGTTGCCTGGATTCAAGAGGAGACCTGTCCCGTCTCATAGAGGTGATAGGCCTAGCCCTGGGCCAATGTGTACATCTGTGGTGGGCCAGTTCTTAAGGTTGTCACTTCTCAGTGCTTGTGACTCATACGGAGACCAGGAACTTCGGGACACCTTCCCCCCAGGACTGTGAAGACAGCCAAGCCTGTCACATACCTGCTGGTTGTATATTGGTCACTTTGATCAGGGTTCTAGAAAAGGGACTCTGCAGTTGAGACTGTTGTGAAGGGCCCAGCCAGCTTCCCAGCCTTCTGTCTTCACTTTGTTCTGGAGAGAAGAGGAGAGGCAGTGTTTGCCTCCACCAACACGACCCCGTTTTTAAAATAAATGCAAGCGCCAGGCTGTGGTGGTGCATGCCTTTAATCCAGCACTCAGGAGGCAGAGGCAGGCAGATCTCTGAGTTCGAGGCCAGCCTGGTCCATAGAGAGAGATCCAGGACAGGTACCAAAACTACACAGAGAAACCCTGTCTTGAAAAAAATAAAAATAAATAAATAAATAAACAAATAAAAAAATGACAAGTATTTACTTTCTATTTTTGGAGTTTGGTCTTTAGGAATTTTAAATTTATGTGTATGAGTGTTTTGCCTTGCAGATATGAATGAGCACCATGTACATACCTGGTACCATTGGAGGCCAGAAGGCATCAGATCCCCTGGAACTCAAATTAGAGGTGGTGTGAGCCACTATGTGGGTGCCTGGACTGAACCCAGAGTCTCTTTACCATGAGCCATCTCTCCAGCACCTTAATTTTTGTTTTGTTTTGTTTTTAAGACAGGCTATTCAGGTAGCCCAAGATAACCTTGAACTCCTGATCATCTTAAATTTTTTACATCATTTATTTTATGACCATTGGTATTTTTGTCTGCACATGTGTCTGTGTGAGGGTGTCAGAAGCCCTGGAACTGGAGTCAAGACAGTTGTGAGCTGCCATGTTGGTGCTGGAAATTGAACCTGGGTCCTCTGGAAGAGCAGCCAGTGCTCTTAACTGCTGAGCCATCTCTCCAGCCCCTTAATTTTTTTAATTGATTATTATTGTGTATCCGTGCACAATGTGGGCATTTGCGTTCCACAGTACGTGTGGAGGTCAGAGGACAACTTTTGGGAACTGGTTCTCTTTCCACCATGGGTCTAGGGATAGAATTCAGGTCACCAGTCTGTACTGTACCCACAGAGCGGTCTCAATGCCCAGTTTCTGATCCTCTCACCCCTGCCTCCTAAATGCTGGAATTACAGGTATATAGCAGATACATCTGGCTTTTCCATTTTTAATTTTAGATAGTCCATGCTAGCCTGTAGTTCCCATCCTCCTGCCTCAGCCTCCTGAGTACTGGATTACAGCATGTACCACGCACCACCCTTGACCTCTCTTTCGACTCTCTCTCCATCTGTTAAAAATAAAAACAACTTCCTGCCTTTCAGCACTGTCACTGGTCTCCCGTGGCTTAGGCTCAGGGGTCCTTCAGCTCTTCAAGGTTTGTGTGGAATCAGTGTGACCCTGGAATGGGGAAGATGCTGGTGGCTGTGCACTCCTCTAGTCTCAAGTAACCAAGTGCCCACCCCTCAGCCTCCACCCCCCCGCCCCAGATTCTGGATACTGGGTATCTCTGTGTGCCACATCTTTATACTTCTCAAGAGATGGTCATTGCTGGGCTTTTTGTGGTTGCTGATATGTTGAGATAAGTCTCTCTGTGCCTGTGGTCCAAGATGGCCAGGGACTTTCAGAGGGTCTCCTGCCCCTCCTGAGAGCTGAGACCATAGACATGAATGAGCTCCTGGATCGTCTTCTTCCTCTTCCTTTTAAGTAGTGTGTGTGATCGCTTGCGTGTGTGCGCGCACGTGTGTGTGTGTGTGTGTGTGTGTGTGTGTGTGTGCGCGCGCGCGTGCGCGTGCGTGCGTGCGTGCGTGCGTGTGTGTGTGTGTGTGTGTGTGTGTGTACACTTATCTGTATGTGAACCACGTGTTTGGGTGCCAATGGAGACCAAAAAAGGACATTGAATCCTCTGGAAGGGGAGTTATAGGTGTTTGTGAACCATTTAATGTGAGTGCTGGGAACTCAGGCAGGGTCCTTTGCAGGCACCTGGGTTATTTGCAAGCACCCAGGGAGCCGTCTCTCTAGCTCTCACAGCTTTCGTTTTTTATAGATGAGATAACAAGGTCCAGAGAGGCAAAGTCACACAGCGGATGTGACACAGACATCCGCATGACTTGGCTAATCTCTGTTACAGCAGTTGAGACCTAACCTGAGCAGAATCCAACAGTGCCTTCCACACAGGCACAGCCAGCCGAAGGCAGCCCGTTGTCCTGGGTGTCCGAGCCACAACTGCAAAGGTGCCTCCTGTCCCCTGGCTGGCCCTGGCACTGGGTGCCCTCCATTCTTGGCGAGTTGCCTAGACTGCAGCTGTGTGGGTTCCTCACAACTGCTCTTGACCATGGGCCAGGCCACCTCCCCACACTTTAATCTCCAGGCCCCCGCTTGCACCTCAAGCATCTGACAGCTCCCGGCTTCCAATAAACGGCCCACTTTCCACACCCAGCTGTGACAGGCTCCAGGAAGGACCTGAGTCACACAGTGGCCAGGAGAGAAGTTGGAGAAAGGGGGTTGTGAGGCCTCAAGGGACAGACTGTTCTGGCCAACAACCTAGTCACGGGAGTTTCCACAGTGGCTGAAGCCATCAAAGAAGGAAAACACCTGATAACTTTGGACCTGGGTTGGACCCCCACCCCCACCGTCTGGAGTCACCGCAGTCCCCCACCACGCTCCCCTTGACCCTGAGCGCCCGCCACACCGTGCAGCTGCTGTACGGGTATTTATAGCCTGAGCGTGAGTGGGCAAGGACACGTGCTTTATTTCGGAAGCGATAATTCCAGTTCCAGGTGGATGAACCTATGAAAAGCACCGTCCTCTCCCCCACTCCACTCTCACTTACAGGACGCTGGGGACAGCCCTCTCCACGCAACCAGCCCATCTGCGAACCGTCCAAGCTCCAGTGTGCAGGGCAAAGTGGGGTTCTGTCATATTTCTCCCGAGTTTTCAGACCGGGGGCTGCACACACCAGTGCCCCACCTCAACTCTCCCTCTTATTAACTCCATCCATGGCCTGGCATT
>CABHPH010148841.1:0-21377 GCA_902168325.1 Peromyscus nudipes | reverse complement strand
CGCGCACGGCGCTGTCGCCGCGGCGCTTCGTGGTGCTGCTCATCTTCAGCTCGTACTCGCTGGTGAACGCCTTCCATTGGATCCAGTACAGCATCATCAGCAACGTGTTCGAGGGCTTCTACGGTGTGTCGGCGCTGCACATCAACTGGCTGTCCATGGTGTACATGCTGGCCTACGTGCCCCTCATTTTCCCGGCCACCTGGCTGCTGGACACGCGAGGACTGCGGCTCACGGCGCTGCTGGGCTCCGGCCTCAACGGCCTGGGCGCCTGGGTCAAGTGCGGCAGCGTGCAGCGGCACCTCTTCTGGGTCACCATGCTGGGGCAGAGCCTGTGCTCCGTGGCCCAGGTCTTCATTCTAGGCTTGCCCTCTCGCATCGCCTCGGTGTGGTTTGGACCCAAGGAGGTGTCGACGGCTTGTGCCACCGCGGTGCTGGGCAACCAGGTAAAGACTGGAACGAATAGATACTAGGATCCTCTTAAGGACGGTAGGAAGCCATAGGCGGGGCTGGGCCCACGGTTGGTGGGTAAAGTGCCTACCGTAGAAGCGTTAAGACTGAGCTCCAGCACCACGTGGCATGGTGGTTCCAGGTTGTATTTCCAGCCAGCACTGACAGGTGAGGAGGACAGCTCCTGAAAAAGGACATCAGAGGTTGCCCTCTGGCTTACACACAGGCACGCCTGGACGCTCTGACAGTGAAGGAGATCTCATAGGCATTTTTGTCACCACTACAGAAGGAAAGTGTTGAGTTCTGTGAAGTTTGTTTCCATATTGAGTGTCCTTGGAACAGTCCCGATTTAAGTGTATTAGTAGTGAGCCCAGCCTGGTACGCACTGAACAGGTGTAAGTGGATGTTCAATAAATGTCCTGGTGATAAAGACTTGGCAGTATTACTGAGTCCAGTTATTAGTTCTTAATAAGTCAGGCAGTGCTGCAAATCACTGACCCTGGAATGGCTAGTGGTTTAATTAGCCGAGGCTCCCTTAAGAAATGGCCTTGTTTCCCCTACCGTGATAAATTCAAATGCCACTAGAATTCCAGACGCGATACTAGGCAAAAGGTGTGTGTGTGCCTGGCCCGCGCTCCTTACTTTTTTTTTTTTTTTATTTATTTTGAAACAGTGTTTCTTTCACTCTGGCAGGCTGGCCCGGAATTCACTGTGTACCGCTGGCAGAATTCAAACTCTTGAGAATCCTGCTTCAGCCTCCCAAATGCAGGAATGAGCCACCCCACCACGATGTTTGCATTTGTTAATTTCAGGGTTGTTCCCTTATTGTAACTTAAATTCTTAGTAGAGGGCACCTGTGACACCGGGTGCTTTGTCACCACTGTAAATGTCACCATTGTAAAGGATAGTATTCATTCAATTGAAGGAAATCTAGTTAAAATCATCCATACCCCTTTTATACATATATTGCTACATGCAGCTATGTAACCAGAAAATGTCTTTTTCTTTTCTTCCCCCCTTTCTCTGTGTAACAGCCCTGGCTGTCCTGGAACTCACTCTTTAGACCAGGCTGGCTTGGAAGTCACAGAGATCCTCCCACCTCTGCCTCCTGAGTGCTGGGGTTAAAGGTGTGCACCACCACTGCTGAGCGAAAATGTTACTTTCTTACTTCAAGTCTCACTGGGATCAAGATCATGGTTTAAAACACCCCAAAAGACTAACAGTGTGTGCTTATTTGTTAGACTTACTTGCTTTCTCTAAGACCTAGAAGGGCCACTTAGACTATAATTGCTGTGCATTCAAAATAATTTATTACTGATATTTTAGTTGTTTCTTTATATTTGGATAGCAGATGTTTTCTTAAGATATTTTTTGTTTCTGAATTATATTCAAGATTATGCTTCATTGACCATAATAAAAATATTATCACCTCTATATCTATGAAGCATCAATTTTTATGGATAATAAAGGGAACACTTATAGGTGGCCTTCCCTCCTCTTAGCAGCACATTTCTGGCTCTTTCTATAGCCTCCTCAGTGTTCCCATTCCTTCCTTGACTCCTGTAACTGTATAGTTATGACCAAATAAGCATTTTTCAGTCTCATTTATGGAGTGATCATGCATAATAATATTCAGAAGCATTATGCAGTCACTAAGAGCTTGGTAACATTAAAGTGATTTTTGTGCATATGCCATTCAACTTAATATCATAAGGTTAGGAACTATTAGTTTTCCCGCTTGTTAGATAGGGAAATTAAAACTTTAAGGAATGAAATCATTTTCCAAAGGTAATAATACTGCTTGTTCACATATAAGTGTGTCTGGTTCTTGAATGGTAGCTTTTAACTTTTTAGGTCTCCAGAGAGAACCTTCCAAACTACAGGTGCTTTAAACTCTCCAGTGGTTTCCCAGAGTACTTAAAAAAATATGAAGTGTTTACTATAAATTACAAAACCTTTGTCACGTGTCTTTGGCTTCTTAAACAACGTCAAACTTGCACTTGCACAAGGGCCTTTGCAGAAACATTCCTTCCCCATGCTTAGAATATTCTTCCTGTTCAGATTACGTAATTACATACTTAACAGCCACTCAGCTCTCAAGTCAATTTAAATAGCCAATCGCTTTCCTGATTCCATGTGGAGTTAGTCACTTTCTTACTACATCATTACATTTTATCTCTCCATGTAGCATTTATCACTGTCTCATGTTTATTGCTCATATATTGACAAATATACATGTTTTATGCTCATTACTGTCCATTGTTTCATTTCACTTCCCGAGTAACTTTCCATATCTCTTTGTAATTTAATTTTTAAAAATTTTTTATATGCATTGGTGTTTGACCTGCATGTCCTTGTGAGAGAGTTGGATCCACTGGAACTTGAATAACAGACAGTTGTGAGCTGCCATGTGGGTGCTGGGAATTGAACTCAGATCCTCTGGAAGAGCAGCCAGTGCTCTTAACTCCTGAGCCATCTCTCCAGCCCCCACATCCCTTTGTAATTACTTGTTTGCCTTCTTTCTTTGAATTTCTTCGTGTGTGTGTGTGTGTGTGTGTGTGTGTGTGTGTGTGTCTCCATGTATGTGTACAGGTGTGCAGTAGGAGGGAGATAGTTTGGGTGAGTGCACACTTGGAAACCAGAGGGGGATTTTGGATGCCTGCTGTCACCCTGTGCCTTATTCTATTGAGGAAGAGTCTCTCATAACCCTAGAGTTGAGGTTTTTCAGCTAGGCTGTCAGCCATCAGGCTCTAGAGAGCACCCTGTCCTCACCCCCAGTGCTGTGGGTGCAGGAGTGCACAGGACCGTGCCAGCTCATTGTGTGGGTGCTGGGATTAGAACTCTGGGCCTCATGCTTGTGCAGCAAGTACTCTTCACCACTGAGCCAGCTTGCCAGCCCAGAATTGCTTTCAATATGGATTTGTCTATGCTGAATATTTTATATAGATAAAATTATATACAGTGTGTCTTTTTGTGTCTGACTTAGTTCTCTATCATGTTTTCAAAGTACATGGGATAGTACTACATCAGTACTTCATTCCTTCTTACAGATGAATATACTTCATTGTGTGAACATGCCAGATAAATATTTAAGTTATTATCATGTTTTGGGTCTGTGAATGGGGTTGCTGTATTTGTGTATAGTTTATTTGACTATCTGTTTTTAGTTTGGGGGGCATGGACCTACAAGTGGAATGGAAACATCATATTTCAGTTCTGTTTTAAATTTGTGAAGAAATTGCCAAACTATCCATAGTGGCTACTGTATCATTTTACATTTGTGCCACCAGGGTTCCAGTTTCTCCCATTCTTGGGAACACTTACTTTCTGTTCTTATAATCACACTCATTCTAGTGGATGTAAGATGGAGTCTCGTGGTAATTTTGATTTGTATTTCCCTTTACAGCATGATATTGACCTTTTTTTTTTTCATATTCTTCTTAGCTATGTATCTTCTTTGGAAAAATGTCTTTTCAAGTCTTTGGCCCATTTAACATTGGGATTCTTATCTCTGTTGTTGGGTTGTAAAAGTTCTTTACTCTGATGCTAGTTCCTTCTTAGATATGATGTGAAAATATTTTCCCCGTGTTGTAAGAATTTTTTAATCCCTTATCAGATATAGGAGAGAAGTTTGCCAACAGTTTTCCTTTAACAAAGACATGAGAACAGATTTTTTAGGGTTTATAGTACATCTTTATATGTACTACTGTTTCTCTTTCTATTCTGTTAAATGCCAGCATTTAGTCTTTGTTTCCTATTAATAGCTGTTAACAGGACTGTTTATTTTACAGCTTGGAACTGCAATTGGCTTCTTGTTGCCACCTGTTCTAGTGCCCAACACACAGAATAACACAGACCTTCTGGCTTATAACATCAACACCATGTTTTACGGAACAGCATTCATCTCCACACTTTTATTTTTTTTAACAGTAATTGGTAAGTGACTTGTTCGTCCTAAGCTTAGATAAGTGCATGACAGATACATGAGGATAACTAACCCTGGAAGTTTGCTGATGGTGTGTCCAGTACTGTTTATCTGTTCTCGTCATGCAATGTCTTGCTCGGGTACTGAACGGAACAGCTCTAGGGGTACGTTATGGTCCACTGTATGTTGTCCTCAACATTCTAAAGGGTTTGGAGACTAATCAATCCCATTTACCTTCCTACTAACTCAGCTTGGTAAGTGTTCATCTCAGACATGCTGCCTGGCTTCCCTTCCCATATTCATCTGTGTGGTGTACATCTTGTACCTGCCTAGCCTGCTGCCGGTTCTTGTCATGCTTTGAAATGACGCAAACAGGCTGCCACCTCCCCTCTCACAGGAGATTCCCCCAGGGGTCCCCAGTTTAAGATTAACTGGGTCTAAAATGTTGACCTGTAAATGATCCTGGGCAGCATCGAGCTGTTCAGAATTTCAAACTGTGGCAACTGTCTGCTTGTTAGGCCACTTCAGCAAAGCCCGGCTGCCATCATTCGTCCCCGAGTCCTCGTCTGGGCCTGTCTTTTGAAGGAGTCAGTCAGAGTCAGCTGCAAGCAGCCATCACCAGCTTGGAAGAAGCTTTGGGAAGGTCTGCTTTTTTTTTTTTTTTTTTTTAAGTTCATTTTTAAGGGGAAACAATTTTGATTTGAGGGAGAAGATAGGCAAGGTGTGTCTAAGATACACTGCTGCTGCTGTAACTCAACTGCCTGCTAGACACTTAGGAGCTCTTCGATGGATTTTATTAGGAAAGGATCTGTGAAGTTCCCAGACCATCTTTTAATTAACATTTATCATTAAACCGTGTTATGGTTGGAGGTTTTAGACTTATGTATTAAACTTTTACCTTGCTATGATATCAATGAAAACTTCATATTTTGTGGTCTCCAGATGTGAAGTTGAGTTTTCAGAGAAATATCTTTGGTAACCTGGGTAGGTGAGTGGCAGGACCAGGTATAGGAAGCTCAGCCCACATCTGCAATTTCCCTTGAGGTGATGAACGGAATGTTCTCTTAGTAGCATCTGAAGTATGCAAGTATGTGCAGTTGGCTTCTCATTTCTCATCTTTGCAGTTAGTCAGGGAGTGGCATATTTGTGCTAAAAAGTTTGTCTTGTACTCTTAGTATTTTAACAAAGTTTTAAAGGAATCTGTACTGGTGAGGGAGTCTCTTAAATCGGCTTTTCTGGTTGGTGCATTTGGCTTGCTTGACCAAGTACGAAATATTGCTTCTGTACATTTTTAGAGAAATGGATCTTGCACTTACAGTAGGTTTAAGTATAAAATGTCTTTCAATCATTTATGTGTAATCACATAAATCTTGGACTTCTGTCTTCTTGAATCTTAAGTTGAACATCTCTTCACAAGAAATGAATAATTAATTGTAGAAGACATCTTTATAAAAAGAACCGGCTGGAGAGATGGCTCAGCAGCTAAGAGCACTTGCTGCTCTTGCAGAGGACCCAGGTTGTGTTCCTAGCACCCATGTCACTGGTGGCTCACAGCCTCCTGTAATTACAGCTACAGGGGACCTGACTTCTTTCTCTGAGCTCTGTGTGCACTACAGTCACGTGCATGAAACCCAACACACACACACACACACACTGAAAAGTTAAAATATTTCTAGTTAATTAGTGGAAAGATAGCTCAGTGGTTAATAATGAAAAGTTAAAATATTTCTAGTTAATTAATTAGTGGAAAGACAGCTCAGTGGTTAGGAGCGCTTGTGCACTTGTTGCTGTTGTAGAGGACGTGGTTTAGTTCCCAGCATGCACATGTAGCTAGCTCGCGGCCATTTATAACTCCAGTTACAGAGACTCTGACGCCCTCTTCTGAGCTCTGTGGACAACAGACACTAATGGTGCACATATAGACATGCAGGCAAATCACTCATACACATAAAATAAATCTAAACTAAAAATAAAATTTTAAAAATAATTCTGTAGTTGAACTTTTTTACATGATATATATATACATATATATGTATAAACTATTACAAATAGGTTTTTAATATATATATATATATACACATATATATGTATAAACTATTACAAATAGGTTTTTAAGGTTCCAAAGACAGTTGAAAAACAATGAAATGAGTATGACTATTAGTTTATTATCTTTTGTAGTCTGAGAAATTAAAGAGTGAGCTATTTCTGTATCTAATTAGTTATTGATGTACTTGTGGCTTACGGGTTGAGAGTGGAGATAGAACTGGAAGTGTAGAAACAATGGAATGAAAAAGGCTTGTTTTGAAGTCTGTTTTAGTGCCCTACATTTTTAATGTTATGACTCTAGACATAGTGTAAAAGCAAAGTAAGCATTAGTCATGGAGGCATAGACTATAATCCCAGTACTTGGGAGGTGGAGACGGGAGGATCAGGAGCCCAGGGTTGTCCTTGGCTACATGAGACCCTGTGTCAAAAAAACAAAAAAAGATAATATGCCATCACTGTGTGACCCGTCCAGCAGGTCCAGTTATTCGTGGGTCTCGAGCCGGGAAACACCTAAAAGCCAAGGGGGCGAGAAAGGAAGAGAGCCAGGCGCATATAATAATTGACAAGAGTCAGTCTGAGTCGCGTCAAGGCTCCGTTTATTGAAATGAGTGCTGCAGTTTTTATATGCTGAGGCTTCAGGCAGGGGGGCAGGGAAAGCAAGGAGAGTGGAAGGTTATCAGAAGTCAGAGTGGTCGGGCGAGGTCTCTTTGGCCCCAGGCTCTTGCAGCTGGCTGATTAGCATCTGTTTGCAAGAAGAATGGGAACTCCTAAGGGAAGGTTAGGGTGAGGTCGCTTTGGTCCTAGACCCCTGTTGTTACTGAATGAGGCCTTTCTATGGTTAGGCCAAGGTCGTCTTGTTTTGCAAGACTCCAAGCAGGAAATTCCAAACATACCTGGGTCAAACAGTCTAGGTGGGTCTCCAACAACTGTGGGAAAACTGTGACAGTAACTAGAAAGGCAGCTTGTGTCATCGTACTCAGTGTTTGCTGAGGAAGAAACTGAATCTGGAAACTCTTAAAGCGCCTGGTTTACTAGAAGAGATGAGGTTACATCCTTCTAAATTCTACTGATAATTACTTAAAAATTCAACCAAATCCATATAACTTATGGCTATAAATTAGTTTTTAGTAACATGACACATATTGAACTAATATTCATCAGCCTCCCTCAAAGACTTCCTTAAAGGCTCACTTTGTGTGGCCTTTCTTGTCCTCGTGGGTTGTGTATGTGGATTTATGTGGGAATCTTAGGAACTCACCCTACCTTCCACTGAGTCCACACTAATTCCTCATTCTTGAGGAATTCTGGCCTCTCACATTTGGGTGGTAGATGTGCACCAAAACATGGTTGAATGCACACCACATGTTGGTTCTTATTAAGCCTCAAGATTCTTTACCAGCACCTGGGAGGCAGAGACAGGTGGATCTCCGTGAGTTGGAGACCAGCCTGGTCTACAGAGTGAGTTCCAGGATAACTAAGGCTACACAGAGAAACCCTGTCTCAAACTGCCACCCTCCAAAAAAGAAAAATCATTTAATTCAATATTAGCCTTACATAAACACAAGAATGTATAGGCTAGATGTGTAATTGTACTTTCGATTCTTCTATTCAAGATGGCTGTACATGGCTGTAAACTTTTTACTAGAGATGCCTTTTACTTACTTAGTCTATAAATATTTCAAGCTCTTGAGGCAAAGTCTGATTTTTAAGTGAATATTGTATTATTTATTTTTTATTTTTGGTCTATGTAGGTCTGACTGTCCTGGAACTCACTATGAAGACCAGGCTGGCTTTGAACTCACAGAGATCTCCCTGCCTCTGCATTCTAAGTGCTGGGATTAAAGACGTGCACCACCGAGTTCCACTCTAAGTGAATATTTTTCAAATGATACAATACAGTTTATATAACAACACTTGATAATTATAAAATTTCACATATTTTGTGTGATCTTTATAGCAGCTTGTCACTGTCATTTCCATTTAAAGAATGAGAACCTAAAACTGAGACATACGTAAGACAGGGCAGAGGCAGAATTCACAAGTGTATTTACTGTCTGTCTGCGTCTCCCACAGTGACATAAGGGCTCTGAGCAGCCCCGGTTTACTCTTTCTTCATCCCAGGAGGAGCTGTGTGAACTCAGTGCTCTGCAAGCTTTTGACAACTTTGTGTGCCTAATGCCAGGTGGAGAGTAGCTGCTATTTGAGGTTAATAAACAGTTCTTTTATTGGCACAGATTTTTAGTGGAAAAAAAGGAGTTCCCCATTTCAAAGGAAAAAAGAAAGGCCTTATTTCCTGCTTTGAGATAGCTACACAGCATAAAAAGGTCATAGACAGATGACCTTTTGTTCCTCCTTTTCTTCATGTAGCACTGAGTCTAACCTTTCAACGGTGTGTGGCTGGGAGGTACAGGTCACATTTGCCAAGAGATAACTTCATTTCTCCGAACCTGGAGAATGACACTTGTATTCAGAAAATAAATCTGAGTGGAGCTAAAGACCGATGAGGATTGTTTTTAATTTATGTGAGTTTTTTAATCCATATTTGGTTCATTTGGATTTGTTTTGCTATAGTAAATTAAAACCTAGATATTTAGGACTTGCTAGAAACTTATGACTACAATTATTTATAGTCTGAAACCTTGATTTACTACTGTGAAAGTTTTATATTACCAATGCTAATAAAGAGAAATATTTCCTATCCAACTAGGACACAGAGAGACTTGCAGGACAGATTCGAGGCCTCCTGACAGTGCAAGGATCAGATAGGGAGGAAGGAAGAGGAAGAATTGCAGCAGCTAAAGGTTTTGTGTCCACCAGGCTCCAATGTAAGGATGCTACGAATAAGGACCGATGAGTTCTGTCCTCTTGAACTAGTTCTGAGCTCTGAAATAGAAGTGTACTTAGTTTGGTTTTAGTTACATCATAATTTTTTCCAACTAAAGCTTTACTTTTTATTTTTATCAGCAAATAGAGAAATGACTCATAATAATTTGTGGGAGTTGCAAGGATTGTTTCTTCCCCAGTAACTCTCAAATATGTCTATGTATTGGGAACGTTGGAATTTTTGTGTTTAGTGTAGGGTCTCATATTCTATCCTGCAGATTCTGCTTGTTAAACTTTGTATAGAGTCTCAAAACCAGTATTAATTTTAAATTTTTAAATGAGTCCACTTGACAACCAGAGACACCAGACCTAATCCACTTCAAATTGAAAACAAAATAGGCCTCTTCCAACCAAGAAGAAATTGTTTTGAAAGGGAGAAGGAAAAAGAGGAAATGGAAAAATGATGAGAGTGGGAGGGCTCTGCTGTGTAAAGGTTAGTGCTCCGAGAGGAGAGAAGGGAGGAGGTGGGCAGAAATTATAGTCTTAGAAAACACGACTTTCCCCGTGTGCTTCCCTTTTGCTTTTTGAATTTACTTGTTAATTCTAAAACACATTTTCATGAATTGTCTGATCAGTGACATGTACATCTGGGATCTATGATAATAGAGACATGACTGTGTGACTCTTGATACCTGGGAAGGTCACTGAATCCAAGCATTTATCTCTTCCAAGGGCCTGAATTTAAAAGTCAAATCCTTGATGTAGTAAATATTGATCTTGATTATTGAAAATGGAGTAATCAGTGGGCAAAGGTGGTCTCATTGCCAGTGATTTTTCAGCTCCAATGAATTGGCCAAATCTCTGAGTTTTAGTTCAGAGAGCTGAAAGGATAATGCTCAATTATTCTTCACTTAGAAGTCAGTAAAGCGAAAAAACAACCTTGCTATACAAAACTTTGACTGCCTCTTTAGTCCTAAACTAAATTCTGTTCTCTCACTGAGAAAGATGCCGTATACTTAATCACATGTGGTGTGTGGGTGTAATATACGTGAGTTAGTCATATGTGATCCTTTTCACGCATGTTCCCAGTGTTCAAGGAAAGGCCTCTGTTACCACCAAGTCAGGCTCAGGCAGCTCTGAGAGATAGCCCCCCTGCGGAGTACTCCTACAAGACTTCTATCTGGAACCTCTTCAGAAACATCCCCTTTGTTCTCCTGCTGATCAGTTATGGTAAGTGACACTGTTCACTGGTGGCCATGGACACCTCTAAGCACTGTGGATTCTTTTTATTGAAACTAGTGGCTTGAATATTAATGAGGTTGGTCCATGAACTTCATAGCTTAATTATGAACTTAAGTTTTGAGCTAAAAGCAAAAGTACCTAAAGGGATTTTTTTTTTAATGTTTTTAAATAGAAAAAAAAAAAAAGCAGATCTCAGAAGTACTGTATGCTTTTTTGAGTCCTGGTGGAGTGTTACATCTAGAATGTAGAAGTTCTGCTTGCAGATATATTTAGAGAAACCCACTCTTGTGTTTAGGAGTAAAATCTTAATATCAACTGCAGTCTTATTTTAAATATTGAAAACCTGGGGGAGGAGTGTTAGATGTCTACTGATAACAGGTAACTGAATTGAAATAGATTAACACTATGGACTATTACACAGTAGAGAAAGACCAATGAACTAGAATGAAAGTGTCACCATGAACCACAGAACAAACAATTGAGCAGTAAGACCAAGTTATAGTTTATATGCGGAATATATAAAGTTTATATGCGGAATAATTCTAATTATTCATGAATACACACATGAAAGTAAAAACTCCCAAGATCAAGATAGGAGTACTTTTGGAAAAGAAAGTATAGAAGTGGGAAAATTAATCTAAAGCAAAGATCAGTGATGAGAGGGTATGTTATTCACTGTGGTCTGTAGCCAGAAATTTCTCCAGTCCTGCCTTGCCCAGCAGTCCTGACGAATCTCTTCTCCCCAGGTCCCACAGCTGCTTATAAAATAATCACTCAGAGGCTTATATTAATTACAAACTGTATGGCCTATAGCTTCAGCTTCTTGCTAGCTAGCTCTTTCATCTTAAATTAACCCATTTCTATAAATCTATATACATACATACATGGCTGTGCTGTTATGGGTCTGCTGACATCTTGTTGCTCCTTTGGCATCAGGCTCGAATCTCTACTGACTTCAACCTTCTTTCTCTGTCTCTGCTTGGATTTCCCACCAGGCTATAAGCTTTCTTAGCATAGGCCAAAACAGCTTTATTTATTATTCAATGGGAGCCACACATATTCACAGCATATAGAAAGACACCTCATAGCAGTGGTCTTTGTGTGCTTGAATATTTAATAGTAAAAGAGAATGAACAGTAAATTAAATGTTACCAATCCCATGTCTTTGAGGAAGTGCACACGAGGGTTTGAGACTGCACATGTGATTCCTGATAACGGTCTGTTTAGATTCTTTCCTGTGTTCTTTTATTCTCTTATGAATTGCCTTGTAAGTCTTTGTTTCAAGTGTCAGGTCTCTGAAACAAGCATTCTGTTATGCTGTTAATGATGAAGGGTTTCTTTTTCTTAAGATTTGGTTGGTTGGTTGGTTGGTTGGTTGGTTGGTTGGTTGGTTTTTGTTTAGTGGGGTGTGGTGCTGTGATGCTAGGAATCAAACCAAGGGTCTTGTGTATACTAGGCAAACGCTCTGTCATTGAGCCCTGTCTCACTTTTCAGCCCACTGACTATGGCTCATGGTACATGCACAGGAAATGTTGCTTGAATGTTTGCCATATGCAGAGTTGCATGTGGAGATAGGATTTGTGATCTACATGCCTGAATCAAAATAATGTGTTGTAACAGAATCCTAGTTTCCATTTCTGTTGCTACAACAAAATGCCCAGTGCTGGATATTTTATAAAGAAAAGAGGTGTATTTATCTCATATCTTTGGAAAGTTCAAGACCAGGTAGCCCCATCTGCTTAGTCTTTGACAAGGAACTTGGGAGCATCATGACAGGGATAAAATATGACTTTGTGCCAAGTAGACCAAGGTGTTTGGTGGCCTTATTTTATAACAGCCTTCTTCACTAATGACTGACTCAATCCGTGAGACCTAAATGAATCTTTCTGGGGAGCCCCTGTGCCTCACCTCATTGTTCTAGGTCCCACCTCTTAAAGGTTCCATCACCTTTGACCTACCCATGGTGGAGACCAAGATTCCAGCACAGATCTCTGATAAACCTAGTATTAAATGCAGCTGTCTACCTTCTAAAAGGCAACAGTGGTGCTGTTTAGTCTCCTTGACTGTCTGAGAACATTATATTTTACACATATTGCATAGTATTCCACGTTATTTCATAGAATGATGAACTTTTTCTTCTTTATAGGTATTATGACTGGAGCATTTTATTCAGTTTCAACATTATTAAATCACATGATATTGACACATTATGAGGTAAGCTTTGTTTTGTTCTCTGAAACAGAGTCTTGCAATGGAACATTGGCTGGTCTAGAACTCATTATGTAGACCAGGCTAGCTTGGAACTTGAGATGGTTTTCCTGCTTCTGTCTCCCCAATGCTGGGATTACAGGCGTGTGCCGCCATCTGCTTTAATATTGTATGCTTGACGAAGACTTTTCCTTTAACAATGTGGTTCTAAAGTGAAGGATCATGGCCTTGTTGATGCAAAAGATTTATACCTGTTTGTTTTTGTTTTTTAAAGGCAGCATTCCATCTACAACTAAGAGGTGAAAAAACGCTGAATAAAGCTGTTCAGGAAATAGGAGGCAGATGGGTCTCACAGTTAGAGCAGAGAGGCCAGATTCCTGAGTTGTCGATATGATACCTGGTGTATCACACCATTCTAGTGACTCCAGTCTAGTTTGTTCTGGTCCCCTGAACTTAGTGTGTAAACTCGTCCAAAATCTCTAGCTCCCATACTTTTATTAAGCGTATTTAACCTAATTTGCAAAACACACATTGAAAGTAAATATTATTAGCATTGTGACAATACCTTAATTTGGTTATATGGAAAAACACAAAACCTTGTAAAGGATGTAAGCTTAGACATCGAGGTCAGACTGGCCTCTCTCTTCAAAAGGAGCTGGCACTTTTACTATGTAACTTTCTCTATGCACATGCATAAATGATTTCAGAGTCTTAACAAAAAGTAAATACAACTATGGGGTACCCAGGAAATGTCTCCTTTTTACTTCTTTCATTATTTTATATTCACTTTTATTGATTCTGTTGTTTTAAAATAGAATGCCTCCAAAAACACACCTCTATCCCATGTAATGAATCTTCCTATTGTGTGCTTAATTTTAATGATTATTTCTGCTAACTCTGTAAGCGTATGGGAATGTGAACCACCTGTTTGAATTAGAAATATCTGATTATCAAATTGTTTTAGAGAGAAGAAGTGAATGCTGGAAGAATTGGGCTAACGCTGGTGGTAGCTGGAATGGTGGGCTCTATTCTTTGTGGCTTATGGCTGGATTATACCAAGACCTACAAGTAAGTTACAGTAGATATGTGCATGGTACATAAGTAAAGATACACTGATTTTAAAGAACAGGATTTCACTAGGTAGCCCGAGCTGGCTTGAGCTCCATCCTGCCATAGCTGCCCGACTGCCAGGATGCCAGCATGACCCACCATGTGTAACTAAGACTTGGAGCGTTTCAGTGATCTGCCTCTATGAGTGCTTTACAGATCTTCCCACCCCTTTGTAGCTTGTTTCTATCTGAAAAGAGCCCTCCCAGCGAAGCACCAGGTTCCCAACAAACTTTATCTTGTCTTTTTTATGTTGTAAACTTTAAAAAAGAAGTTCTTTTCTATGGGATGATTATTGTTGAGCTAGCCACATTATCCACTGATGAGAAAGGATGATTTGTGATAGCCAGCCACATTTTTCTCTGTGCCCTAGGGAAATGAGAAAGGAACCATTCATTTTTTTTTTTTTGTCTTTGTTTTAGGCAGACGACTCTGATCGTGTACATCCTGTCTTTCATTGGGATGCTTATATTTACTTTCACGCTGGACATTGGGTACATCATTGTGGTGTTTGTCACTGGGGGCTTCCTTGGGTAAGTGTCAAGTGTGTAAAAGAAATTACACCCTGCTCCTATGACTCGGAAGGAGTGTGTAAAAGGCCCTCCCAAGGTTCTTTTGATATTTAAATTAAACTCTAAAAGTTCCATTATGTACATATAAATGTATAATTCCTCAGAACTATAACAAAAAAGTTTAAGCTATTTTGGTATGCTGTTGGTGAAAAATAGATGGACAGGTGGCTGTCCTCTCCTAACCCACCTGTCTTGTGGTCTTGCTCTCCTAGTTTCTTCATGACCGGTTACCTCCCTCTGGGCTTTGAGTTTGCTGTTGAGATCACTTACCCTGAGTCTGAGGGCACATCCTCTGGACTCCTCAACGCTGCTGCACAGGTAATCCTGCTTTTTCCTAACCCAAGACAGTTAACCAGGTGTGGTGATAGCAATCCCAAGCACTTGATAGGCAGAGGCAGGGGGATCAGGAGGTCAAGGCCAGTGTTAGCTCCATAGTGTGTTTGAGGCCAGCCTGGCTACATGAGCCTCTTGTCTCAAAAAACAGAACAAACAAAACCACAAAAAACAAGGTGATTCCTATGGTCAGCAAGCAGTGAGCTTGGCCTGACTTTGTGGTTTAATTATCCTGACTTTCAGTGGTTATTTCTAGAAGCCAGATCATAAGGAAAGTCAATTAAGGCAGGCTCTGTGGGGAATGTGTACTTGTTTTAAAAGAGCAAACTTAGTAAAACTTATTTCACGAATTTTATTTTAGATATTTGGAATTTTATTCACATTGGCTCAAGGAAAGCTCATGTCAGACTATAAACCTAAAGTAGGAAACATTTTTCTCTGTGCCTGGATGTTCTTAGGCATCATTTTGACAGGTAAGGCTGAGTGCGTGCACTGTGTTGTCCGTGTTCAGTTTTGTGCATTGCTGCTTCATGGCTTTGCAGAACTCTGAGGTTAAGAGTGAAGTAAGAAGCGGAACACAGTTTCTTCTCAGGATGTGAGTCTGTCCTTTCAATTTGGTGGTCCAAATTTAATACCATTACTGTGCATAAAAGACAATACTGGGGCTGGAGAGGTGGCTCACCATACCCAGGTTTAATTCCCAGCACCCAAATGGTTGCTCACAATAGTCTAACTCTGGTTCCAGATATCCAGATGTCCTCTTCTGGCCGCCTCTGGCACTGCACAGACATAAATGCAGGCCACACGCCCATATACATAAAATAAAAAGAACCCTTTTAAAAAAATTATAAAAATTGTATAAATTATTTATCTTGTGTGTCTTTATCACCTTCCACTTGGACATGTGGGCATCTTAGACCTCCCTGTGCAGAACCAAATTCACTATGTTCCCACTGTACCTACCTATTTCTCTTATGTTTTCTATTTCAGTTAGCTAGTGCTGTTATCCATTCAACTGCCTAAGCAAGGAGATTCGGAAGTCACCATTTCCCTCCATTACTACATCCCACTATCCCACCCTGTATTTGTTAGCTGAGGAGTGACTGGTAATTAAGCTCAACACCGAGGTGTCTTCTCAGCTGCAGCGGAGCTATTGGCTGCCACAGCATTGTGCACTGTGTGTTACATGTTATATAGAAAAGGAGAAGGTGACCAGTGTGTAACTCTCGGTGTTTCTGTTTTAGCACTGATCAAGTCTGATCTGAGAAGACACAACATAAACATGGGGCTTACAAACGGTGACATTAAAGCTGTAAGTAGCATTTTTGTGGCTGGACTCTGAGTGTACAGAGGGCAAATGGGAACCATTCTTGTTTAATCAGCAACTTTTTTTTTTTGAGTCAGTCATCGGTTGACTGTTAATAGCATATGTCAGATGTGGTGCATCCCTCCAATGCCAGTTATTTTCGCAGGTGCCAGTTGATAGTCCGATGGAGGAGAAACCAAAAGTGGTGATGTCTAAGCAGTCAGAATCTTCACTCTGAAGAGGGGAGGGCACCCGCCCTCGGCGTGGGGATGTGGCATCGTCCTTGGGGAGCTGTGTGAGTGGTGAGGACACTTACTTGGAAAGTATTGGGTGAACTCTGGACTCTAAATATCATTTTGATTTATTGTTATTAAGCAACATTTTGCTTACATCTCAACACTACCATTTATCTAATATTGTCCATTTTCAGCTGTGTATTGTGTCTACGAAAGTAACATTCTTGACATTTTTCTCAGGATGTTTTTTTTTTTTATGGGGATCTAGAACCATAAGGCATGTAAGAGTGTGTGCAATTCACGTATAAACATGTCCAGTGCATTTCCAGTTAGCTGTCATCTCACTGGAATGGCCACGTCAGGAAACTGACCCACTCGAGGACAGGGTGGGATCAGGATCCCAGAGAAGTCCTCATATGTTTCCCATCCTTTATACTCTTGTTATACAGTATGTTGGTTCTGTGCCACAAAAAAACAAAAAAACAAAAAAAACCAACCAGTTGTGTGCACAGATTAAATTCGTTACACTCTGGTTAGCTAAAGCACATGTAGATCATCTGGAGTTCCTCTCTGCGCTGCTTTCATACAAATACTGTATTTTTCAGTGCAACTTGAAATAGAATACTTTCATTTTTACTCTCTTACAAGAAAATTTCATCATCTGTGTTACAAGCTAGCTCATGATTTCTTTTCTTTTCTTTTTTTTTTTTTTTTTTTTTTTGAGACAGGGTTTCTCTGTGTAGCCCTGGCTGTCCTGGAATTCACTCTGTAGATCAGGCTGGCCTTGAACTCACAGAGACCCACATGCCTCTGCCTCCCAAGTGCTGGGATTAAAGCTGATGATTTCTTATATCACATCTGTATTTGCCTTGGAGATGCCTAAGATAGGGAGTCTGTGATAACTTCAGAGAGCCCATGTCTCTCTATTCTGCAGAGAGCCCTCGAAATACTAAATGCTGTGTTTCCAGGATCATTTCTCTGACCATCATCCTCTGAGGAATGCCAGCCTTTGCACATGTTCTGTGAGTGCTGGGAACAGGTTCTCGTCTACTACAGAGTGTCTGCAGTCACCACTCTGTGGACATTGCATCTCTTTTACATGCTCAGGGCAAGGAGGATGGGACCAAGTGAGTTTTCACAGTGCCTGCCACTGTGTCTTGTTTACAGTGAGGATTAAATGTCATTGATGTTCTGACTCTAAGCATATAGTCATGACATTTGAGCGACAATAATATTTAAATAGTGTAATTTTATAAATTTTATTAAAAATTTATGTAATATCAAAATGCATGAAGAAAAGCCAATTATGTAATGAATATGTTTGAAGCAAATGCAAGTTTGATTTAGGCAAAATATGCATTGATTTATTTTGATATTATATTATTCTCTTTCGTCAAATTACTATAAATTATGTGGAATCTGACACTGGAAAATGTATTGGAAGAACTTAATATCACTCAGCATCAGGAATTCTGGTTTTGTGTCCTTGGTGTTTCTAGCATGGTAACTCTGGACACTTCATTTAACCTCTCTGGCAGCATTTTCATGATCCGTGAAATGAATGCTTTCACTTTGATCTAAATCAGTGGTTCTCAACCTGTGAGTTTCGACCCCTCTGGGAGTTGAACGACCCTTTCACAGGGATTGCATGTCGGATATCCTGCATATCAGATGTTTATATTACGATTCATAACAGTAGCAAAATTACAGTTATGAAGTAGCAATGAAATAATTTTATGGTTGAGGGGTCACCACAACATGAGGAACTGAATTAAAAGGTCACAGCATTAGGAAGGTTGAGAATCACTGATCTAAAAGATCTTTTAAAAATATTGTCATTCATCATGGAGTAGACCACAGGAACTTAGAAATCTAGCTAGAGAAAAACTCCATGGACAATTGAATAAACACTGTGATTGCCCCTGTGTAGAGACAGGGAACTTTCAAGTAGCCTTTTAACCTTTTGAGTCAGTTTGTAGTAGTTCAGGCAGAATCTGTGTAATCAATAATTTATGTCACAGGTTAAAAATGACCAAAAATACTCTCCCCCATCTGTTTCTGTTTTTAAATCGACAGTGCTGTTTACAACAATCATGTACTCCTTTGAGTCCTGAAGCTTTGAACAAGTCACAGATGGAAGTTATACTCAATGTCTGAAAGCATATGTGTGCTCTGTGTGTCACTGTTTGGAAAAGGGATAAAGTTTGATGTAATAATGCAAAATGAATTAATGATGTTTTCAGTATTTTAAGTGAATGTTATGGATAATATATCAGCTGAGAATTTGATATAATTCTGTGTCATGGTTTTAGAAATAGTGATTATCACCTGTGTCAATTTTAGCCAGATGATTTTAGGAACAAAATTAGATGTTCTCAGAAGCTGTTGCATTTGTAAATGCTGTGAACATAGCTTTTGTCTTTTGAGAATGTTGGAGAAATGTCTTGTGTGAAAAGGTGTGTGTTAGTACCTGGAACAGTGCCTGGGTCTGATGTCTTCATTCCTATTCTTATTTTTGCTATTTTTATAATTTCATTATGTGCTTGTTCTTCATTATTTCATACTTGAAATAAATTTATTTTTTTTAATGCTACTCTCATATGTCTTTTAGAAACAAGTTCTGGTGCCTGGTATATGTGGTATATTAGTAAAACAATTACATAACTTTGTCAAAGTTAAATTATAGAATTACATCTATAAAGCGATTATATGATTTTAGAGTGAACCACGGAGGGAAACAAGTCCACTGTGATCAGCACTCAACAGAAAATAAAATATTTCATTTACTTAAAAATAATGTGGGAGTAAACTGGGAAAGTGGCTCAGCATTTAGGATGTGTACTGCCCTTGCAGAGGACCTGAGTTTTGTTCCTAACACCCAAATCAGGCTGCTCACAACAGTCCCAGGGATCCAACACCCTCTTGTGGTTTCAGTCAGCAACTGCATTCATGTGTACGTGCCCCACACGTGTGCATAATTTAAAATCAAATCTCTAAGACGGGTGGTAGTGGCCCATGCCTTTAATCCCAGCACTCAGGAGGCAGAGCCAGGCGGATCTCTGTGAGTTCGAGGCCAGCCTGGTCTACAGAGTGAGTTCCAGGACAGGCAACAAAACTACACAGAGAAACCTGGCTGGGGGGGGAGGGGGGCAGAGGACGACGACACCAAAAAACCAAAAAAAAAAAAAAAAATCTAAAAACCTTAGGTTGATATCAGCAAGACAGCATTATTCTCAGAAGTATCGTTTCTCACACTCTTCATGGACAGCCCTTTTGTTGGGGATCCAGAAATCCAGTGTAGAGGTTTCAGCATAGTTCAAGCAGAAACCTGTGAATACGGACACTGAAGAAGGTAAGACAAGTTCACTTTAACCATATCACCCTCACCCATAGTGGCAAATCGGTCCACACCATCCAAGCCCATGAGGGAGAGAAGAGAGCCAGCTTATATGCCCCTCAGGTCTTAAGCTAGCCCTGAGGCCACGCCCTGGGAGCTGATACCTCAAGGTCATAGGTGGAATAGGCACCCACTTCACTGAGGGATGCTGGGAAAACCTGGCAGCCAAGTCCACTTTGATGTGTTAAATATGCACCTCAGCCATTTGTCCCAGGATCTGAGACTTAACAGGTGGTAGTCTTGTAATGTCCTCATTCCTCTTTTTCAGAATGAAGGTGTTTGTTCTGTGCCATTGTGACTTGGAAATATGTAGCCTGTTTGTGATTTTATAGAAGCACATAGTTAAAAGGTAGCATTAAATCTCAGAAAAGAGTTTAGACTTTTGAGTAGTGTTGAGACCGTTAAGAACTATGGAGACGGTTTTAGAGATGGATTAAATGCATTTTTCATTATGAGATGATAGAATGCAAATGTAGAATGTTATTATTTAAAGTGAAGTATTTGGGGTAGGACTGTAACTAAGTTGGTAGATTGCTCATGTACCATGCACTAAAGCCTGGCTCAGTCTACAGACTAACTGGGTTTGGTGGTGTGTGCCTGTAACCCCAACACTAGGCAGGTAGAGGTAGGAGGTTCAGAAGTTCAAGGTCATCCTCTGCTACAGAGCAAATTAAAGGACCAGGATGGGCTGTTGTGGTAGTTTGAAAGAAAATGGCCCCCAAATGGAGTGGCACTATTAGGAGGTGTGGCTTTGTTGGAGTAGGTGTGGCCTTGTTGGAGGAAGTGTGTCACTCTGGGGATGGGCTTTGAGGTCTCAGTTGCTCAAGCTTCACTCATTTTGACTCTCAGTTACTTTCTGTTGTGTGCAAGATGTAGAACTCTCAGCTTTCTCTAGCACTGTGTCTGCCTGCACACCACCATGTCCCACCATAATAACAATGGATTGAACCTCTGAACTGTAAGTCTCCACCTCCATTAAAAGTTTTCCTTTATAAGAGTTGCTGTCGTCATGGAGTTTCTTCACAGCAGTAGAAACTCTAAGATATATAGATATAGATATAGGTATAGATATATCCCACACTCAAAAATAAATAAGTAAAGTGATGTGTTTTGGGGTCAAGTTGTAAGGAGTGCCGTTGTGATGGTAACCTTTTGTTGACTTGAATGGACTGACAGTCACTGAGGACACACACTTCTGGGTATATCTTTGATGCTGTTTCAAGAAAAGTTAACTGAAGATGGAAGACTCACCCAAATGTGGATAGAACCGTTGATGGGATGGATTCCAGATTGATTTAAAGGAGAAAGTGGGCTGAATATCAGCATTTATGTCCCTCTGCTCTCTGACTGTGGATGCAGTGTGATCAGCTGCCTCGTGATCCTCCTGTTATGACTTTGCTGCTCATTAACTTATATTGATTATTAAGCTGACAGGCTCTATAATATAATCACCAAAGAGACAAACATCTGGAGATGCCAATGAAGGGTTATCTTAATCAGGCTGATTGAGGTGGGAAGACCCATTCTAAATAGATGGGTGTCCACATTCCCTGGCCTGTGGTCTTGGGCTACATAAGTAAGAGAAAGCTAGCTGAGGGTAAGTATTCACCACTATCTGCTTCTTGATTGCTGATACAATGTGACCAGTTACCTTATGCTCTTGCTACCGGGACTGCCATGATGGCCTGTACCCTCAAACTGAGCCAGAGTCAACCTTCTGTCCCTTAGGTTGCTT
>CABHPH010148840.1:0-48701 GCA_902168325.1 Peromyscus nudipes | reverse complement strand
CATCCTCATCTCAAAAACAATCAGACTCTGGAAAGCACAGGTCAGTGTTTCCAGTTTCTGAGAAACTCTGAGATCAGATTATTTATTTTAATTCTTGCTGTCAACTAATTGCCTATAACAGATGGACTCTGAAGTCACCCCTTTAAAAGCCACATATTATTTTACTGTGTTCTCCTGATGTCTGATTATCTTTAAATGAACATAGAACAGTCTTGTACCCTTGAAAATATCCTGTAACTCAATAAATATGGAAGACATGGTAAACATTCTTAAAAAAGGAATATCAAGGCCACTTGTGTATTACTTCCAAAACAGATAGCATAACCTACAACTTAAGCTTTTGGGTCTATCATGGTAAACCGTATCCTAACATTGAGTTACTTGGGCAAGAATAAATATTTTAAAATACTAAGAGCTGAATATAACATTCTAAGGCTAGGATTCACTGTCATGATAATATGAACAAAAATGTAAGCTTCATCACACAGCTATTGTGTTTAATTTTATCTCTGGCACCTCATTATAATGCCAGGTATGAGGTGAACTGGGCATTGAGCGTTTGCTTGAAAATTATTAGTGGTATCTTGCATACATTATTAGCAACCATGAAGTCATTATTCATTTAGTTTGGATTGGCTCCTTAGGACCTTGGAGTTTTGTTTGACTGAGTTGATTTTACATCATTAAACATCAAATTCCCAGGACTAATAAAGAGAGATCTTGTGGTTTGTGCTCCGCACCACAGACTGGCATACATACGTGTGTGTGTGTGTGTGTGTGTGTGTGTGTGTGTGTGTGTGTGTTGATTCCAGTTGCTCTTTTTCTCTCTACACAGTGAAGGCTAAGGATTTGGACAACATTATTCCCAAGGTTGCAGAGGCAACCCAATTTTAGTCCACAACAACACAATGAGTGTAACAACTCTGATGAACACAACTTTCCTTCCTAATCATCATTTGCAGGAACTCCGGCCCTCCAAGGATATTTGTAGAAGTGATGTAGATGATTTAAGTTATTCTTTCACTAAGCAAAAAAAAAAAAATGTCTTCACCCCCATTGTAATGCATCCTTTATGCAGAAAAACAGAATTGACATTGACGGAGAATGTCTTCCTTGCGTGCTGTTTTTCCTCTCCAAAATTCAAACTCATTGTCTCAGGTACTCTGTGGGAATAGGGAGTGTTGTAGAAGTAGTATATTTTTATACATTTATTAATCTAGTCTGCAGGTACACTTACTCTCGGGGGCCCTTTGTGGAGGTAGCTGTAGGACAACAAGCAAACTTTTCAAAAAAATGTGAATATATAGCATGTGTCAGAGTGCGGAGAGCACACATTCTACAGAAAGCCGGCCATAAAATACTGAACTGCTGCTGGTGGATGCCCAGCCATAATTGCTCTCTGGAGAGTCAAAGAAGTCGTGTTGCCTCCTCAGCAGAAATTCACCTCCCTGTATGAAAAATCTGATAAATTCCCCAGTTTCCCACAGAGGGAACGACAGAGAATTTAATGAGAAACACATTGGAACGGGACCTGTCACTGTGTGATTATGCATTCACTAATCTCACTGTAGGGTACAGAAAAACTCAGTCTTCTCTGAGAGAGTTTATCTGAGAAAGGAGAAAAACACATCTAGAAATAAATTACCAAAAGAGAAATGTCCTCACTCCCCCGCTGATACCTATGGACATCTCACTAGGCAGCTTGTTTGCCTTACAAATAGGAAAAAAAAAATAGGATTTGCATAGTAACCTACTTTATGATGGTCAATGAAATTGAAGTGTCACATGCTGACTAATGTACTGGTACCTAAAGCAGCTCATAAATGCTTGGCGTTTTTAATTTGGTCTTACAATTTGTGTGTAAACAATCCAAGTATAGTGACAAGGAGACTGGGGGTTCTCACTCACACTGGAGGAGCTATCTTACACCCAACGTGAAAGTCTCTTACCTGGGATAGATTTCCTCAAGTACGTCTTACTCATCAATTAGTTCATGCTAAAATTTTTGAAAGACTAAATAATATACCAGGGACCTAGACCTCTTGTGTATACTAAGCTCTGTGAATAAGCCACATATCCAATGACCCCTACAAAGTGTGTCACAGAAACATATTCAAAATCACTACCAGCTATGAAGATTTCATAAGAGCCATTTGCCTAATGTCAGACTATAAAGTACAGTAAGTGCAGACATGCTCCTTCTAGAATTTAAAAATAAGAGAGCACCAAGAATATATTGCATAAGTACTGGGCAAATCAAACATAGCTCATTAGCTGAGTGTCTTGCACAAGTTAGAACTTTAGAGAAAACTTCCTGAGTGACTGGAGAGTAAAAAAACAGTGGTTGGGTATTGTGTGATGAGCTGTCCTTATTCGGAGGGACGATGTCAAGAAAGAGTTCCTCATAGTCCTTCGTAGATTTCTTGAAGGCTTGCAGATTATGGAATTACCATCACAAAAGGAACATTAAAAGATGGTGTGGGGTCTGAGAACTATTTATTGTGACCAATGATGCCGCTCCAACCATTGCCTTCTGTATTAATTCACACTTTCCCTATCGGTAAAATTCTGAACTCAGGTATGACCTCAACGTTTTAAGTCTATTAATCCAATATCACTCCTGGTCAGTTGTTTAGTTCTAGGGATCACACACAGAACTTTCTGCATTCTAATAAACATTCTTCTGCTGATTCTATCCCCAGCAATTTTTTTCCAACTAAGAATGGGTCTTTTAAATGACATGTATTTCTTACTTCATTGACTTTTTTTTCATGTGATTCCCGTTCCATCCAGATGTTGATTATTAGTTGAATCTAAAGAAGAACCGTGTCCCTTTAAAAACTTACTTAGATTGTTCTTGTCCCTTGCTGCACAGCTCCTTCACTTGCTTGGTTAGAGTTACACCAAGATATTTTATATTTGTGTCTACTGTGAACGGTGTTGTTTCCCTGATTCCTCTGTCGGCCCATTCATCATTTGTGTATAGAAGGGCTACTGATTTTCTTTTAGTTAATCTTGTATCCAGACACTTCACTAAAGTATACACTTATCAGCTGTAGGCGCTCCCTGGCAGAGCTAACTAGAATTGTTAATATTTTAAAACTCGTACCATTTATTGTGATAAAGCTGGAGACGGTGTTAAAGACCAAATGGTAGAGGTCAGGTGAGGCCCGAATAACTTGTGGCATGAAGGCACTAAGCTGGGAAGTGTTGAAGAGCTCTTGACTTATTAACTACCATATCTGGTAACTTATAACTACGTAAATGCAGTTTGATGACTTGAGGCACACTTGAACGACCTAGTACAGCTTAGATCAGTGGTTCTCAACCTGTGGGCCATGACCCCTTTGTGGGGTCAAATGACCCTTTCACAAGAGTCACCTAAGACCATAAGAAAACATAGATATTTACATTACGATTCATAACAGTATCAAAATTACAGTTGTGAAGTAGCAAGGAAAATAATTTTATGGTTAGGGGTCACCACAGCATGAGGAACCGTTTTAAAGGGTCGCAACATGAGGAAGGTGGGGACCACTGTCTTAGACTGTTAGGTGAGAGACAGCTTCCACTGCCTTTTGTCTCTTCTATCTCCAAGACTTTCAAACAGAACAAAAAGAGCTCCAAGTAGGAAGTAATTCTCTCTCGGTCTTCATAAGAGGAAAATATTGCTTCCAACACAGTAATACTTTGTACAACTAGGTGAAAAACTAAAAGAAGATAGATTGAGAGCTGTCATGCTTTACCTAAAATTCCTTTTAAAACATTTTATAGGTAATTTATATAATGAATTTGCCTCTCTGATTTGTACTTTCTAATTCCTTAGACTGTTATTTGGAAATGACTCTTGTCAGTGTGTTTTATCATTATCACACAACTTCATACCCTGGGGCCACTATAATTCAGGTACAAGGACAAAAGTGATTTATATCCACAGTTATCCACAATTAGTTTCCTTAGAAGGGAGCAAAGGTTGATTTGGGGAGCTACAATGCTGATCATCTTATTTGGACTCCTCTCTTTATCTGTGTATATGTTCCAGACAAAGAATATTGTGAACTTAAAACAATTGACAAAACTGAATTATCAGCCTGATGTTTTTATCTGTTTGGCACAAACTAGCATCCTAAATATTGACACTTTTGGATGAACAGGATCATAACCAGGCAGTTTTGTTTGACAAGAGATGAGCTAGTTATTTAAAAAGAAAAAAACAAAACAACACCAAAAAAAAAAAAAAAATGCTTGTGGTGGTGCACACCTTTAATCGCGTCACTTGGGAGGCAGAGGCAGGTGGATCTCTGTGAGTTAGAGTCCAACCTGATTTACAGAGGGAGTTCCAAGACAGCCAGGGCTACACAGAGAAACCCTGTCTTGAAAAAAAATAAAAATAAGAAGGAATTGTATGTATGCAAATCAACTGTACATGATTCACTTAATTGAAACTTTCGGCTTAACTGTGCATTAATTAAATATAACCGTATATTGCCAGTAAACTTCAGGTAAGTGTAATTTAACTTATTTTTTCAATTTCAGTATGGCTCTACATTCTGAAATTAATGAGTCCTGACTTGTATATAATATATATTTGGTTGCTCTCCTAATTCAACCTTCATATGTTAATTAAATCAAACTCAAAGTGCAAGATAAGCTACACTTCTTGCTATAAAGTGTGAGTGGTATTTAGTTGATTTGGTGCATATATTAATTTGTTAACTGTCATCTGCTTCTTCCCCATTTATCAACAGGATTCCTAATCTCTGCTTCTCTGTGTAGTCTAATAACTGGATAAATAGTTCACAATTTTTAACAAGACATTTAAATAAGCTAAAAGAGGGTTTGTAACATTGTCCTGTGTAGGTAGGGCCGTGTAGTAGCACTACAGGAGCTTGGCGGAACCTGTTCTGTGCAAAATGCCATTGTCTCATTTAAATCAGGAGTATTCTAAAGTATATGCTAATTAAAATTCGGAGCAATTCATTACTTTAAAAAAAATCATGTGTTAAGTGTAGTACTTAGTGAAATTATTGGCTTTATAACGAACTTCTAGACTGCATGCATGATTTTTTCATTCTGGGTATATTACACATAACATATGCATATGTACAGTTTGTTCCCATTAAAACAATGCAACCTGTATGTGGGGTACTGAGTTCAATTTTGATGTGTCTCAGTGTGTGCACCAGAGTAAGCCATACTTTGTTTGAAGTAAAATGTTTATCAGTATTCCTCCAATATACAAGAGTATAAAGCACAGACTTGTGTGAATGAGTCTGCTCTATGAAAGACACACAGCTAATGGTCAAATGCACATTTTTATTGCAGCATTTATGAATATAAGATGAACACTTGTATTTCATAGATCTCCATAAAAATGATTACCCAAGAAAATAAATTTTGTAACTCTTTGTAAGTTAAACTTTCTGCGATTCCCGTCCAGTGTTTGGCATTTGAGTTGAGAATGAAGTGTCATTTTCAACGTATCAAATTCCCAAATTAAGCTCCTGTGTCAGATGACATCAGATTTTCTTATAGACTCACATAGACTCACTCGCTGCACTCCTTACCTTTAGGATAGAAAGCTCAAGGGTATTTGATTGAATAATAGGAGTATTTTTGACCATGAGTCTTAACATGAATACCTGGCCAGTGATTCATCTACACACAAGCACGCGCGCGCGCGCGCGCACACACACACACACACACACACACACACACACGCACGCACGCACGCACGCACACACCCTGATTAGTTGCTCTCTGTGGGTCTAGTTAGTAAGGATAACTAGAGCCAGAAGTGTTTTTAAGCACTCCAGTTTCACGGTGTATACTTGATGAACAGGATAAAATGTATTCCTTCAGCTGTTCTTGAACGAGGGCAGGGAGCAGGTAAAAGGAGACGCAGAAGAGACGGAATGAGATCGCCGCAGATGCTGCACACTCCCTGTGCTTTTGCCCCCGTCCTTTTCTTTACATCCAACCTTCAAATCCATCAGAATGTCCTCATATTGTCCTCCTTCTAATCGTGAGAGCCCAGCCACTGACGTGGCAGGATTCCACAGAACGCCGTGACTTAATACACAATACACACCTCCCAACTGAGCCTCTGGGGCTGCGGAAGCACATTTAAACATTTTAAAATGTAGAACTAAATTTATGCGGCTTGAGGTATGGCTACAACAAAGTAAACAATGCAATGAAGAAAAAAAATGCAAAGGAGAGCCACATGCTACCAGACAATCAATCAAAATGTTTATAATGCACGAACAGCAATAAATGGACTGCTTGTGGCACATTAATTAAAATAATAAAAGTAAGAAAATATGCTCAATGTAGAGGTACCTTAAAAAAAACAAAAGTTTATAAAATATTTTATCGGCATTAAAATATTCTTTGGGAAACAAAAATAAAAATGTATCATGTTTGTTCTTTCAGGTTGATCTGTAAAAGTCACAACAATACATATAGTCCGGGGTATGGAACATTCTAAATATGTAGAATGCTAAACATCCTCTAATCACGAAGTCTTTATACCTTACTGAGCTGAAGGGATGTGCTCCCTGGATCGCTACAGAGAATCCCATTTCTGTGTCTATTTAAAATTAAAAAAAAATAAAAATAAAAATAAAAAAATAAAGCAGTTTTGCTCCAGTCAAAGTGAAACAATGACCTGACTTCCACACACGTGTAAGCACAGCGGAGGGACGGAGGGACACTGCGTTCGAAGGTTTCCTTCCGGGCTCCATGAAGCCTGTAGAAGGTCCTGAGGCGGAAGAGTGGTTTCCCACAAGGCTGAGATGAGCATCATCCAAAGCGAAATTTCAATCTGTACTTCACTGGGCTGGGACTTCTGCGAGGTGGCGACAGGGGGACCTTTGGTTTCACCGGACGAGGTGGCTTTTTCTTTTCTGGTACAGTGACCGTGAAGGAAAGTTCAGGTTGCTCGGACTGCTTGAATCTGGGTAGGAAGTGGGTGGAGACGTGCTGGGGTTTGACCCGCGGGCTGCAGCCCCGCTTGGCCTTCCCTCTCTTATTCAGGGCCACGTACCACTCCCGCCCCGTCTTTTCAGTTCTGTGGATTGCGGATGCATAGGTATTATAGCTGTTTTCTTGAAATCTCTCCCTGAACTTACAGTCATCTGTAAATTTAGCCTAGAGAGGGAAAAGAGGACATTTAAGTTGCGACAAGAGTTCAGCACACAAATACTTATAATACATGTAAGTACGAAGTCTTGAAAACCCAAGAATTTTCTGTGACTCTAGGACCCTCCTACTCTGCTACTCCGTTCCCTTTTATAAAGATATGTTCCTTTAAAGTGTGTGTGTGTGTGTGTTTCTACAATCCTACTTTATCCTTGTAACACTATGTTTTATTCATTATGTTTAGGATATATGGTGTCATTGTTTACACAAATACCGGGACTATTGGATGTAAGTATTATAAACTCTCATTTTAATACATATAAATTCTATTACTGCTTTTAAAATACTTCGAAATCTGTATCTAAAATGTCTTAACATAGGATTTTCCCCTCCAAGTCATAAAAAAAAAATAGAACTAGATTACTAAGAAACAATTGCCCAATAAGAAATACATTTAGGTTTGCAGAAGGCCAAGATCCTACCAGAAATGCAGTTAGCAGGGTCATATGATTCTTTTGAAACAAGCACACATTTTCAGTGTTATCAGTGTGATTCTTGATGCTGAGAGAGAGGTGGCATATGGCGCTATTAATATTGCATGTGTTAGAGTTCTTTAGGAAAAAAAAATGTATCTTCACATATGTGGTTCAAGAAGGTATATCGGATGCCAGGAAGGAAAAAGTCATCAGCGTCATTAGCAGCGATTCACCTGCATCTTATACATCCTCACAGACAAGCGAGCTTCAAAACGCACAGGAAAGTGGAAGAGCTGACACCCACCAAGGTACAGCTTATTGTAAGGAAATGTGACCCCCGTGTACAGGGGGTACAATGGTAACAGTGGAGGTGGTAAGCAAGAGTGCAGGAAAACCCTATAAAAGTCAACATTTGGGTTGCGTCACGTGTAGCAGGACAGTAAGGAGGCATATGAGTAACCTCCAGGAAACAGGAATGTGTGTTCAGACGCTGTGAACACTGATAAGTCATTCTGTGTGACTTCCGTTTGGGTTATATGTTGGAAAGGACAAGAGATGGGGTTGATAAAGTAGGCCAGTGCCAGCTCCCAAAGAGCTTGTTTGCCAAATGGATACATCTGGAGGAATATGTCAGGGGAACAGTACAGGCGTGCATCAGTCTTCCTGCCGTGGCCTGGTACTGCCTCCTGATCTCTTACCCATTTAGTTCCTATGCAGAAGCTCTACCTACGTGGCTACTGTGATAATCAACCCATTTTCCTAGGGTAAGGATCTAAAATTCCCATCAAACACACAAGAGCCCAAAACCTTGAATGGCTTAGGAGTTCCTGTACTAGTCCAGGCTACCAAGATTTACAGTTTCAAGGTCCCTTTTGCACAGAGCTCCTGGGTTTGAGAATAGCGATTTTACCCCTTGTGGTTTATTTCTGGGTAGAAAGGTGTTCTGTTCCTTGCTTTTCCTAATAATACAATAACTTTCCCCTGCAATGCAGACTGCACACTGAAATCTGAAAGCCTGGCTCCTGCAAGGAGATTTACACGAATCAGTTATTGAGTCCCACAAACTTTTTTTTTTCTTTTTTGCTTCTGCAAATCGGAAGAAACCATGAGAGGAAAACTCACAGCAGAGCGTTTCCAACAACATGTTGACCTATGGGCAACAGACTCACCATGTCTTTTACACTGGGGTCACACAAGTTTCTTCCAGTGGCTGTGAAGGAATAGACGGCTATTCCACCAGACTGGTAGAACTCTGCATTGGATCTGCTAGGTTGGAAGCAGGTGTGTTACAGGACTACCCCCACATGTGGCATCGTCTCCTTGTGTCTTTTAACTCCCAAACTGTCAGCCCGTGTCTACTCCAAGGATGCTGCTGTAAGGACACGGCTTTAGAAAAAGCACATTACTTGTTCCCAGTTTTTATTAAAGAGACTTTCTTTACAAATTCAATCTAATTTTTTTCTATAGCTGCTCAGCTCTTTAAAAGGTTTCCCCTCTGGTGTAAATAAACACAGGTATGATTTTAATACTTTTGTAAGACAGAGTCTTACTATGTACCCCAGGCTGCCCCGGAACTTTCCATGTACACCAGGCTAGCCTCAAGTTCACAGGAATCAGACAGCCTCAGACCCAGATTATTTTATTTTATTGTTTTTTGAGGCAAGGTCTCGCTACATGACCCTGGCTGTCCTAGAACTCACTCTGTAGACCAGGCTGGCCTTAATGCCACAGGGATCCGCCTGCTTCTTCCTCCCAAATGCTGGGATTGAAGGCATGTGCCACCACACCTGACTTCCAGTTACATTTTAAAATAAAAACCTTAACCACCTCAGCTGTTTGTGGCTCCATAAAAATGACAACTATTTTAGAAAGACATGGAGCATTTCGTAGCAAAGAATAACAGGCCAGGGCTGCAGATGAATCAATGTTCAACTGCTTAGCATGTGCAAGGCTCTCGGTTTAATCCTTAGCATCGCAAACACCAACAAAAGCCATTTTATTTTACAATGTTGCCAAATAACACAGGCACACAAAGCTATGTCCGGTTTTTGAAGTGGGCTGTATTATTTAGTCTTGTTTACACTCATGGTCTCTAAGGAAGTAAAGACGGGTCACCTTTCAAAGTGTCTGATGCATGAACATGTGCACATGTTCACGTGAGCGTGGGTGTGTGACCCTGCACACACACACACACACACACACACACACACACACACACACACACTATATTTAAAAACACGTATTAGTTCTATCATAGAATGGAAAACCCTCTTGATGCAACCTCTAACATTATTCAGCATAGAGATTTCCTCCACTTTCTGAAGGATTCATGCTCTAAGGTTCATTTGGGAAGGTGATGGCTTCTGAGGCTGCCCATCTTTTAAAGGTCACACAAAGTAGAGATAACAGCGTGCTAAAGTCCCATACACTGTATGCAGCCCCTCATTGAGTAAAAAGGCTGGAGAAAAAAGAATCAAACTGTTTGGATTTTCTTAATTGACTTCTAATTTGTGTTTTGTCTGAAAAATCCCATCTATGATATACCAGAATTATTTGAACAAATCTTTCCATGGCCTCTTTCATTAGGAAACCTAGTTCTGTCTTGAAGGACAGACAGGTGCTGTCAGTAGTCTCGCCTTCTCACAGGTAAGGTGGTGACTAAACAAAATGTCTGACACAATGATCAGCATGGAGCACCTCAGAGCAGAGTGACCGGGAAATATGGACCTACCAAAATAAGTATACATTTACCAAAATGAATACAATTATTCTTTTAAAACCTTGGAGAGGCTGGGCGGTGGTGGCGCACGCCTTTAATCTCAGCACTTGGGAGGCAGAGCCAGGAGGATCTCTGTGAGTTCGAGGCCAGCCTGGTCGACAGAGCGAGATCCAGGATAGGCACCAAAACTACACAGAGAAACCCTGTCTTGAAAAACAAATATATAAATGAAAAAACAAAAACAACCTTGGAGAATAACTTTCTAGAGTAATTTTTCTTCACTTTTTTTCATTTAAAATATTTTCAAACAATATATTTTGATCACGGTTTCCGCTCTCTCACATCCTTCTAGAGCCTCCCCACCCATCCAACACCATGACTTCTTTCTCTTTAGAAAACACACAGGCAAATAAAACAAACAAATTAGAATTAAAAAAAAAAGCAAACGCAAAAGCACAAGAAACACACATGCACCTACAAACAAAACCCATAAAAACAAAAATCAAAAACCATAATTTACAAACGAAAGACCAGTGAGATCTTTTTAAATGCCCAAACAAAGCAATATGAGACAAGAATAAAATCTACAGAAGTACCTTTGAGTTCCTTTTGTGTTGGTGTCTACCACGGGGCATGGGGCCTGCCCTTAGGTGTGATTTGTGTGCCCAGTGAGACCCCACTGGGAGAAAACTAACTCTTCTTTACAAGCACATTGTCTAATGGAGACAGCTTCTTGGTTGGGGATGGGAGCTTGTATGCACCTCTCAGCACTGGGATCCTGCCTGGTTTGGACCTGTGCATGCTGCCACAGTGTCTGTGTGAGTTTATATGAGTGTAGGTCCTTGTATTTGGGAGACACTGTTTCCCTGGTGTCATCCACTCTCACTGGCTCTTACCATCTTTCTGCCTCCTCTTCTGCACAGCTTCCTGAGCACTGAGGAGAGGGGTTTGATGGAAACATTTCATTTAGGACTGAGTGTTACTAGGGTCCTTTTCATGTTACATTCTGCTTTAAATTATAGGATATTTTCTAACAAAGTATATAGTTTTTGAAATGATAGAAACGCATTATTTCCCTGGTGGGGGGAGTGAAGTTGGCATACACACTTCATTTGTTGAAGGTATGATAAAGGCAGGTGAATCAAATGCTAAATCAGCCACGGAAATCAGGACTCATAACTTCGGTGTCCCACCGCTGTCTGTCACTAGGGCAGAAAAGCCTCAGCTCTCCGTTTTTGCTGGGCAGGGTGGCACACACTTGTAATCCCAGTATTCAGGAGACTGAGGCAGGAGAATGGCCAGGAGTTCAATGAGAACTGGTCTCAAAAAAAGAAAGAAGAAGAAAAGAAAAAGTTACCCCTATCTTTGTTTCAAATATATGTTTTAATTGATTCGATGGCTGTTTACTGACTGTGTAGCCCAAATGCTATGCTATTTGCAGCTTTTACAGGGAAAAACTGTATGGGCACATAAGCCCGTCCAATCTTCTTTAATGAATGAAATTATCTGTGTTTTTCTCTTTAATTTCTGCTCATCTTACAAGCATCAAGGCAAGTTACAATCAAGAGACCCCAAGTTGAACATGAAAGTGAAGTATTCAAATCAACTAATTTATTGTAGTTTACTATTTCTAACTGTCAAAGCAAGTAAAACTTAAACAAATTAAATTATGTTTGCTTGAATTTCCAAATTATTACATAGAGGGAGGGGATATACTGCCAACGACAGCAACAAGTTTTTATTACCAAACATTGTGTTTTCAGCGATGGATACCTAATTCTTGACAAAGGGCTCAAAAAAAGTCCATTCAACAGACTGTGCTGGCAATACCGATCACTACCTGAAAAAAATAAATTAGAAGCACATCTCTCATGCGGCACAAACATACATGTGAAGTGGATCAAAGATCTCAACTGAAAACCCAAGGTCCCGAAACTACCAGAGGAAAATGATAGGGAATGTATTTCAAGTTGTAGCTCCTGGCAAGAACTTTCTGAACAGGGCTCCATTAGCACAAGATACAGCCCCAAGAATCAACAGGTGGAATCATATGACATTGTAAAGTTACTGCACACAAAGAAAAACTATCAGAAAGTCTACAGAACCGAAGAAAGTCCTCACCAGCTGTGCTGCAGATATCTGGAACACATAAAGAACTGCCAAAGTTAAACACCAAAAAACCCCAAAACTGCCAGTTGATAATTGAGCGTGTGAAATGAACAGACGATTCTCCAAAAAGAAAAACAAATGGCCCATATGTATTTTTTTTTAAGCATTCAGTGTCACCAGCCATCGGGGAGCTGCAAAACAAAACTACTTCGAGTCTCATCTCATCCCAGTCAGAATGGAAAGAAAACAAAATCAGATGTCAGCAGACGGTGGTGGTGGTGGGGATGGGGGAAGGAGAAACCTCTAGGCACTGCTGACGGGACCATGAGCTAGTTCAGACACTATGGAAATCTACATGGAACTACTACAGGGCCCAGTTATACTTCCCCGGGCATTAAAAAAAAAAAAAACCTGTATCCTACCATAAAGACACTTGCACCTCTGTGTTTATTGTTGCATTATTACAATAGCAAGAAAATGCAACCAGCCCAGACGACTACCCACAGAAGAAGAGATAACAAAAAGGTGGCACATATACAAAATGGAATTTTAGTCTGCTGCAAAGAATAATGAAATCATGAAAATTTCAACCATTTGGTGGAGAGTATTACATCAGGTGAGGGAACTGATTCACAGAAAGGCTAAATTCACATGTTCTCTTGAATTGCTTGGTGTTTTTACTAGTGTATGTGAAAGGTAAGCGTGGGTACAGGTGACAAAGTTAGAAAGGGACTGGGAGAGGTGTTACAGAACTTGAGTGTGGTAGCAGGCGTGAGACACAGAAGGGGCCTTGGGGATCAGTAGATGATTACAAGGAATCGGTCAGGAGTATTGAGAGAAGGAAAGAGGAAATGAATAATAACAAGTTTTATTGGAAAATATAATGAAATCTAATACTTTGTATGTTGAAATTTTAAAACAAAATTAAGTAATGGTAGTGTTTTGACGCTACTGTCTGTTCTCACAGCGTGGAATCCATTCTAAATTACGGATGCTTTCTAAAGGTCCATGCCACACACCCGTAATCCCTGCACTGGGAAGGCTGAAGCCAAGGATCTCTGATTCCAGACCAGGGCTACTCAAATACCAATTCTCAAAATGTACAACTATGGATGAAAATGCCGTGCATGAAAGAGATGTCAACTGGAGTGAATTTGGATAGACAACGCCTAACATGTGGAGTTTACAAGGTATTTAATCTTAATTCATTTTACTCTGTTTTCTTTTTCATTAATTGGTTTCTTTCTCCTAAAAGTTATAAATTTTAAAAATAATTAGCTTAATCCAAATAAGTAAAACGTTATTATACATTGCAATGAAAACATGTATTGGCCAAATCGTGCTTTAGGCAGTTTCCTGGAAGCACGGACCCCAGCTTCTAGTTCCTCTACCCCCTTTCAGTGTTGCTGGGCTCCCACCTCTACTTCTACCAATGTTGTTGCTGTCAGGCTATGTGTACAGCTGTGCCCTGATGTGGGGCACTGTGCGCCCAAAGGAGCCGCCCTTTACCCTTTACCATGTAAGTCATACAGAGGCCCATGGAAACCCTGCTATGCTATCCTGGCAGGGACATAGGTCCTGCTTGACAATGAACATCTTACCATTCTATATCCCATTTCTTCTTATTGAGCAACCAAAGAAACGTCTAAATTGGGCTTAAAAATAACCAACTTAATAATGCAGTGACAAACGCCAACCATGAGACCTCCCTCTCCTCTTGCGGGAATTGTCTGAAAAAATCAACCAGATAGCAAATTTACATTTTGGTTCTACATAATCTCAGAGAGCTTGTAAATTTTAGACACATATTTAAGTGGCTAAAAAATAAACAACTTAAAGGAAATCAATATAACTTCAAAAATATTAATCAGATAGCAGGTTTAAAATGCTTGTGCCCCGGCTCCATCTCCAGAGATTCTACTTTAGTGGGTGCGAGATGAAGGCTTGGATTTGCATCACCAGCTGCTTACTGGATGGTAGTGATGGAGGTGAGGTAAGATCATGTATGGAGAAGGAGGCTAGAAAACAGGTGTTTCATTTCTGGTGTCTTCAATAGCCCTGGAAAACTGCACTACTCCATATCCAGTGATTAGCATGCATCGTTTACCTCTTGCAATAACTCAAACACCATCATTTGGCTTTAAATCAGAAGGGTAAAGACATGGTCTGCCTGAAGTCCCACGTTAGGCATGTGCCTCTTGCCTCTTCTTCTGATTGAGATTACAGTTCTTTCCATAACACTGAGAGCTGAGACTCTCTCTTCACTTTAGCATTGCACTTGCTCTGAAGTCCTTCCATTTTTAAATACTGGTAAATGCTAAGTATCTTTCCCTAAACCATCAGAGAAATCTCACACTCTTACTTGCTTTAGGCAACTTGGATTTTGAAGCGACAAGTCCATTCATTTTGCCCAAATTTCTTTTTTTAAAAAAAGTCCTTCTCATCAACTTTACAGAAGACAAAATTAAAGTCAGATAAGGGAATTACTTGCACAGGCAGAACCCCAAACTCATTTTCGATCCCAAATTACTAGACCTCTCATTTTTCCATATAAATGAGCCGCTCTTACTGTTCAAAGGACGATTCTAAACAAATGCTTTGATATAAACCACAGTCTTGACTGGAAGAGTGGGTCTTACTAGGTTTTATTTTTTTTTTCTAAGTGATGATGGTAAGTACTGCTCAAGTCTTTCTGTTTCCCCTTTTAGTAAACATGCTGAGCTAGGGGGCTGCTGGCTGCTCCTTACTGCCCCCAGCACCTGAAGTCCAGTCCAGTCTCTCCTCCGAGGTCAGCCAGCTGGCACCCTCTGAACCTAGGAAAGGAGGATGTTCTCGTCCTCACCCAGGGCTGATCAACACACAATCCAAGCCTATTTCGTAAACTCCGCAATTAGCTTTCCTTCCAAACATGATCCCCTAAAACCCTGAGACATAAGAAAATAACCATCTGACCACATGCTTTTCTCTATATAGTTAAGCCAAGAGACTTTTCCCCAATATGTAACAAGCTACTGTGCATGCTTCATGAAGAGGTTGAAGCATATGTGATACCCAACTTTTCCAAGATTTCGTTCTTTAGGGTTTAAAATACTAAAATGGACTGTAGCTCTCCAAAAGAATTGCATAATTGTGACAGTCGAAATCCCTGCTACTGTGACAATGTGGGCTTGGAAATCTTGCCTTCAAATTTGACTCCTTGGCAAAAGAAAAACCTAACAGATAAGAGACTATTGTGTGCATAAGAAGTGTGACCCCAAGGAACAAAGGCTAATGGCGAGTAGGATTTGGGCTACTCTAAATAACTGAAGAGTCACAGCTACTTGACCTTGAAATCAGAAGGAAAGATTGAAGATCATCAACCAGCTGCCAGAGAACACATTCTGGAAGATCTGTTTAAATAGGGAGTAATAATAGTTTCCAGGCACGACACCAAATATTCTGTACATATTATCTCATGTAAAACACAGCCACCACTGCGGGCAGTCACTGCAGGAAAATGATTTTCCTATTTGTATCACCCATAAAAGGAAAAAACAAAACAAAACAGGACCATTAAATAAAATGACACAAGTGTGGAGCGGAACTGGCTGAGTGGTCTGTGTGCTTAGCTGCACACCCAGAGGAATTCATGCTCACATCAGAACTCTGTAAGGAAAATCGAAAAAGGTTCTCTGTGGGACTTTCTTTAAAGACCCCAAACCTGAGCCAGGCATTGGTGGCGCACGCCTTTAATCCCACCACTTGGGAGGCAGAGTCAGGCGGATCTCTGTGAGTTCGAGGCCAGCCTGGGCTACCAAGTGAGTTCCAGGAAAAGGCGCAAAGCTACACAGAGAAACCCTGTCTCGAAAAACCAAAAAAAAAAAAAAAAACAAAAAAAAACCCCAAACCTGAAGAAAGAGCATGAACACATGAACAGACAAAAGACAACAAAGGGCACCTGTTCTCAGAAGGTGCCTCCATCTGGAGGACTTTGAGACAGAGAATAAGAGCCACAGTGGAGACTGACTAATCCTGCTGGCTCTCCGGGAAGTAATTATTGTCTCCTATTCTCCATAACTCCTGGCACATTTTGACAATAAGACCATACACTTTTGGCCCATAACACCCTTTCTCTCTCTCTCTCTTTACAGACAAAAAGTGTGGATTTGGGTGGGTGGGAAGGTGGGGAACACCTGGGAGGAGTTGGGGGAGGGAAAACTATAATCAGAATATATTGCATGAAAAAAAATTATTTTCAATGAAAAAGATTCTTTTAAAAAAAAGAGTGCTGAGACTCTCACATGGTAGGAATTTGGCTATCTGTGTATTTGGAATCTGAGAATGGTTTTGAGGAGAGGGGCATGCAGATCAGGGGATGGGGTGAGAGCTTGAAACACCACCTGTCCACATGCTTGAGTTTCAAGTCAGACTTCTATTGTGAAAGTAACACTCAGGGCTCTCAGGTCAGCACCAGTGTTGGCTCCTTCATACTGCCCAGGGCTGCCACTTTAGTGTGCCATCTTTGGGTACACAAAGAAAGTAGCATGCAGTGCATGAAGATTTTTAGGAACCAGGTAGTTCCTATGTTTTGAAAGTTCCATCTTGAAAAGGGCTCCCTAAGAAACACAACATCACACTGGTTAACAACACATATGTCTGTAAAGTTCTGTGGCAGACACATCCCCTCCTCTGTGGACTAAAACCAAGTACTGGAGAGTTTGAGGGGAAGCAAGGACCAAGTTAATGTGTTCTGAATCCAAGGGAAGAAGGCAGAAATTAATTTACAACTTTCCACATCTAATCTAGAATTTCCCTCTTCTTTGCTGGTTAATAGTGTGCTATAAATGCTCTTAGTGATGTGCCATAATGTTCACTTTTTACATATGGTGTGAAATATTACTAAATCAGGCACTTGGTAATTCCTATAAGCACATGAAACCAGTAATTTGTTCCCAAACACAATGCTTTCTTTTAAACTAACTTGAACCTACAAAGCCTTTGGATATTTAAAGAGGGAATTTGAAAATGATACCATTTTCTTCAATCACATAACTGTGTAACCTTAGGAAAATAACTAAACATCTCAAACTTTTTCCTTGACTCAGTGTCTGATGAGACACTATGAGTGGAAGGTCTTTACAGAACTATGAAAGTACATCACCCTCGCCTGGTGACTAATCTCTGTTGGCAGAACTGAACTGAAATGGCCGATTCAGTGTAGGGGGATTACTTTCCCCAGAGTTACCTGGATGTTTTACACTTCTGGTTGACTTCTACTTTGGAAGAAGAAGCCAAAAGGTAGGTACTCTTTAATGCCTTTGCAAGATTATTAATATAAAGTAACCCACAAACTAAGGATTAGTTAATGTGAGTTAGGTTTTTGGATGATAATGTAACTTTGTAAATATCAAAACCAAGTCAAGTAAACACACTGGAAGTTATAAGACTGTTTTTTAACGTATTCTACTACAGTGAAAACAGGAAAGAAACCAGCTGGGCATAAAGCCGATAATTGCTATGATTAATGCTATTTCTAAACTCGACTTCTTTAAAAAATAAATCACTTCATAATTTAATTAGGTTTCCATCTAGAGAAAAAGTGCTAATAAAAGCTCAGATAAGAGAATGTAGGTTTGGACATAATCGTAGGGCTTAATTTTTTATCTATGGTTCGGCTCAAAGTCATCAGAATGGCTTTTATATCAAAGAGCCCCAGTGAGTGACAAGAGCAAGACTTGCTTTGTACTGGCTAAAAGTCATTATTCCATGAAATAACTTCAGCCTGCCAAGATGAGAAAGAATAACAGATGCTGTTTTTGCGTGCGTTATCTGCATTATTTCCACCAGTCATCCTTAGACATTTGGGTCAAATTTCTAGAAATTAGTTACTTGTATTTGACAGAGGAATCATGTATCCTAACCTCTCGGTTTGACCCTTCTAATTGGCATCCATTTGTAATACTTTGCTTTCTGTAGCAATTGCCCTCACGCCGGCCCAAGTTTCATCTGTTTTTGTATTGCACTGGTACACAACTCAGAATCTTTTCAGTGTTAAGATTTTTTCATCCCACAGCAAACAAACCCATAAGAGGTGATTTTTTTTTTTACTTGTTTTATACATTATGACGCTGAGATTTTGAAGGCTTTTACAACCTTAAAGTAGAACAAGGGAAAGTCACTGCTTTCCAACCGGGATGTGAATTTTTAGGGATCAAATATTATTCTTAACAAAATGAGATGTCTGACTTTTACCCACGGTGATACAGAATATTTTCCCCCTTAAATACGTGTAATGTTACTTTTAGTTGTTCAGTCATAGCAATCATTTAAAAACAAACAAACAAACAAAAAACTGTGTTAGTCTTTGCAAACAACCCAGAAATCAAATAAAGTGCTTTTATAATTTTTGAAATTAATGACTAAAGAGTTTAACAAAGGGTTTCCATTTATCTTAGATTGTGGTTTGCTACATCTATATTATATTTAGTCTATTGCATAATAATATACACTATTTATTGAACACTTACAAGGTACCAAATGCTATCCTCAGTACTTTCTATGTACTATCTCACTAAATCCCCAAACAGCCATAGTGTTCTTCTAAAGTTATTAATTACTTTAGATGCAAAGGAAAGGAAACTGTAAGAGTTTTGCATATAGAAATAAGTGGAATTCTGATTGGATTCTTAAAGGTCTATAAAGTAAAAGGCCAAGAAGTGTCCACTGATATCACTCTTAACTTAGACATCCTATCTACTTTGAAAATTGTGAAAGGAATAGTCAGCTATTCATTTACTATTAATTAAAGGACTGCCTTTAAAAAATAATTGCCTTTTAAAAATATGTAGTGTGAAGAAATCTGATATCACAAAAACCCTAAATTATTTTTAAGTGTGAAGCCTATACACTAATACAAATAAACAGAATCTGGATGTACTAAGAGCTAAGAAATAACTAATTTGTAAACTGATTGTAAAACGTAAAAGTAGTGTGAAGGAATATTTTCAATTTGAGATTAGTATTAAGTAATTATATTTGGTGTGACAAAATACAAGATGGAAATTCCCCTAGCTCATCCAGTGCAATTTCTTTCTGGGAGCTAAGGGGATTTGCAGTCTTGGCTTTTGTCTCTTACTCGCTTACATGGAAATATATATTACTTAGACCACATTTGACATCATGAATAACCTATAAAATCAAATAAGGACTCTCTACCTATTAAACACTCAGACCACCAGATAAACATGGAAAGTTAAAATGCGACAGAATAGCATGTTGCCATGACAAGTCTCACCCAGACCCTACTAGGAAACTAACAATGGCAACCAGTGTGCCAAGGCTATTTCTAAGTACATTTATCCTTTACAGTTTTAAAGGTTCTATGTATTTTCAAGTCAGTTCAGATGATTACTTACAGACACATACAAAATTGTTCATATATACATATAGTTTTATTCCCCCCAAAAAATAAGTTCCGTAAGCAAATTGTCTATCTTATCTACTAATTTTGAAAAAAAAAATAATCACTTCACCTTCGTTACAAATGTAAAATCTCCAGAGCACCTTTAACAAATATAAAGTGGTTCTACTTACACTTGCATGGAGTTTTCCTTTTTTTGACATCGCTAAAAATTTGTTGCTGAAAACTCCTCGTATTCCTACAATCCCCTGAGACACAGCAAATATTTCCAAAATACCTAGGATGACAAAAAATCCCAAGATAAAACACGGACTCTTCTACACAGACCTGTGAAGAATTCAATGTCCACCCCAACTGTTCTCCGTCTTTACTGCTGTGATTAAAGAAAAGAACACACAATGACCTTCCGTGACATTCGCTATGTTAAAGAATGGCTACCATCCGAGCGGACACTTATTTCCAGATTCAGAAATTTGATTCTGCTTCCTCAGTAATTCTGTATTTGCAAAGGGAAGGTGGCTTTTAGTAAATAGCGTTTGACATTAGAATCTTTTCAAATCCTAAAGGTGTTGAATTTAATCTTAACTTGTTACTGTTCTACCAAAGATGATCTACTTTTAGTATTAAAACACAAGTCTGACTTCAAAGCTGGTATAAAAAATTCAAAAGCCTAGAAAGTTGTTCTTTCTTACATAGCACAAATCCCCTTCTTTCAATCATCACAATTTAAGAACTTAAATACACATATGCCACATTCAGTCCTTTAAAACCATAAAAATTACACCTAAGATACTGAAAACATTATAAGTTATTACTACTTCTGTGAATTGTTTGGTGAATTATGTTTTGAGAAATGCTAGATTTTAAATCATTTCCTAGATAAACGTGATGATTTTTATAGCGTTGTCAATGTATAACGCAGCATGTCTGCATGTCAACGCAATGTCCTTCATCCCGTACAGTCATTTCAAGAACCGTGTGTCGAGTCAAGAAACTGTTTACTGTAATTCATGGAGTGAATACGATTAAATGTATATTTTGCATATAGTTAGAAAGCCTGTCTATTATTAATAATAAAGTCACAAAAGATTTTATGCAAGTATGAGCAAGGACAACATTCTTGTTGGTTAGACATATGAAATTGTAAAAAAGAAAAATATATATAAACAAGATAATAAAGTTTATTAGAGCTGAGAATAAAGCAAAGAAAACACAGAGGAGGAACAAGCACATTTTCACACTTGGTCACAACTGTTTCAAGCACACACACTGACTAGGGATCTCGGTAGATCTCTGCTGAGGTGACACCTCCTTCAGTCTTCCTTGAAATAGCAATCTCCCCGGGCAGTGCTTGACATGTGTGCAAAATTATTCAGTCTCCTAACGAGGACTCTAAGTACATGTAGATGAGTCAATTTATTGAGGACTTATGTTCCACAAAACAAGCTGAGCACCTCTCATTGTCCCAAATATTGCTGCTTGCTTTCTCAGCTTGCTTTGTTAAGAAATACTTAGAAATATCACAGAAAAAAGGAACACCGGAGAAGCTATTTTTGTTATTATTGTTCTGAAATCTTAGCCCAGAGTATGAAAACCATTTCAGAAAAACTGCAGGCACCAATTTAGTGGTGTTTCTTTTCATGAATTTTAAATACACTCAACAAGGAGCTGTTTTTGTTTCTGTAAGAGAGTGTTAACAGACACTAGTGTCCTGTACATCATTTTCTTTAAAATGTTTCTAAAATGTAATTTGTGTAGAATTTAATATAAATGTTTTCTGACTGTGATACACACCCAAAGATTTAGAAGCATTATCATTTTGCCAGATACTGGCAAAGCACAGGGAATGCTTTGTAAAGTTATATACATCAGTTTATAGAGAGTATAATATGTTTATATAGAGTATAATATGTATACATACATGGTGTATTTAACTTTTTAAAATTTAAAATATACTTTACATGTAGGATATTTAACTTTATAAAACTAAATTATAAAGATGTAGATATAATAATATTATTATTATTAAATTATGACTAACACATCTGATAAAAAGGTATATTTGAACCAGAAATAAAGAGTAATGCTAAAAGCATCAGTAACAGGTTCAAATACTTAGTTGACTGGGGATGAACTTGTAAGCACTGCATAAACATGTGTGATCACAAGCATGACGAGCCGTCATAGGAGCTCTTCTTTGTGGAATGATTATGACGTAACAGAGACACATGGGGTTGAGAGATGAGGTCTCAGTAGGTTTTCTCCAGTGTTCTCACAGCTCTAGACTGTTAAGTGGTGCTTTAACTCACACACTGATGCACTCCCAAGAAAAAATGATTTTCTAAAAATTCAATATTTTCTATAAGCTGATTATTAGGAATCCTTGACAATGAATTTGAAGGAAATTTCCATTCACCTTATGGATGCGCTCAGCTTTATAAGTATAAATAGATCATATATTAATGAAGAATATATGGCGGTATCAAAGATCAAATTCTCGTGTTTTCAGTCTAACTTTTGAGATGCTGAGATTAGATGCTTTTTATAAATATTTACTTGGTTAAAAAACAAAAAGCAAACAAATGAAGAAAACACCTATGGCTTTGTTTAATCAAACTACTGCTTTCCGATCATATAACCTTCTTTTAGGGACTCATTTTGTCTCATTAAACTTGTGTCTCAACACACTGCATATGTACTTATTATACACATTTTCACTTCAATTAATTCTAAGTATGGAGAGATGATGAAACAGTGCCTATAAAAGTGTTATTTTATTATACATTGCAGGGTTTGTCTGATAAATTCTATTACAAAAATCATGTATTGCCAGATAATGGAAGGATTATATAATTTTAATAAGATTCCATGTATCTGGAAGCTTTATAGATGTGTGTATGAATACATATGTGTGTGTACATATGTGTATGTATGTATATGTGTGTATGTATGTGTCTGAATGTATGTGTACATAAGAATTGCTTTTCACACAGGCAACTTTGGAATTGATCTTTTAAATCTGAATGTAATTTTGATTTAATATTAGAATCATTCTTAAGATCATATTCCTAAACTAATGTCAATAATGACTTCACTCTGTCTTGTCTTCTAGAATGCTGGCACAATTCTACACAACTCACAATGAACCGGTTTTCTGTTCCTCTTTCCAAGAGAGCACAGGCTGTTTATGTTATCTATTTTATAGTGCAAATCTCAATAGCTCATTAAGGAATTCTAGGAAATACTTTAAACCTATGTATGTTATATCACTAATTAATGCATCCCAAGAAACCTTTCTCTAACGCTAACTTTGAAAACATCAGTATTATCTGTATCCTCATCTTTAGGAGTTGGTGATAATAAACTTGAAGGAAATTTCCTGTTCACCCTGTGGATGTCAAAACAGTACCCTTAAGCAAAACTCTGGAAGGCAATTGTCTCACAGACTAGCCAGTGACTGCAATGTTACACTGTCATAGGGACACCCCTCCCCACCATGTAGGGACATGTGTTTTGAGTTGTTCTTATTATTATGTCTCTCTCCTGTTTGGGGATGGGTGTAGAGAACTCAGGAAAAAATTAATTCATAGTCAGGTACTGAAGATGGTATGCTATCTTTCCCAAGATGTTCAAAGTTCACAGGAGAGACAGAGAGAGAGAGAGAGAGAGAGAGAGAGAGAGAGAGAGAGAGAGAGAGAAAGCCTTTTCTCAGTAAAATGTCAGGACTGATATCAAGGTTGGAGGAAACAAAACTTTTTTGGTGTCTCTACCATTGGTCCTTAATCTACTTTCTTCAAAGGAAAATTACACTTTATGAGTAAGTTTACTTCAGTAGGAAAACACATAGATTCCTTTCTTGTTCTTCTTTAGATCTCTAACTATCAGACGGCTCTGTTGATGGTGCGGGGTCTTGGAGAATAAAAGCTAGAACAACACAGACGTCACATGTGTTCAGAGGCTTTCAATAACATATCTTAAAATTCTCGAAGAAAAATATGGCGACACTGAAGTTTCTCTACTTCCATCCATGGCAACAGATATGCTCTGCCAAGTTATCAAATCTTAGTATTGAGTGATCCAATTTAGCACAGTCTCTGCTGATTAAATTAGTAACAAAATTTCCTCTTGAATTTCTCTGCCTAGTAAATTCTGATTTCTCCAACTCAGGGAAATGTCTGCTGACTGTGTGACACCAAAACAGATAGTCAAGTCAGATTCTCAAAACAAAATGTAAAATTGAGGACTCCCTTCACCAAAACATAAATGAAATTTTCATATTTTGTGTGAATGCTTTGTGTAGTCATCACTTAAAGTTTACTCCTCTGAACTGACACTAATTTCGCGGTTTTAATGGTCCAAGGTAAGTCAACCAATAGCACTGTATCCAAGCTAAACTTGACAGGTTGCAAGTGAAAGCAGCTGCTCCTTTCTCTTCCAGGTTCGAGCTCATAACCTCATCTTCTCCATCCTTCTCCATCTTTCCCCAGTTTTTCCTTCCCATGTGCAATAAGCTAGATAGCATATTCTAGTATGGTGCCCCTGCTGAATGAGGTAAACCAGGGCCTTACTAATTGATGTACTGAAGGGAATGTTTCAATATCTGTGACTAGAGCATGATTTTGATAGTAAAATTAAACAAATCTTCGCAATTGGCAAATATATTTATTATTGAGTTAAAAAGTGACATTTTATCTGACCAAAAAAAAGTTTTATTGTAGCATCTTAAAGAACCTTTGATACTGAGGTTTTCCTGCAGTGCCCTCCTGGCCTCTCCTGTGAAACACAAACAAATGTTTCCACATATATTCTAAGTAATGGTCCAAGGTCAATACCTTAGTTTACATAAATTTCAGGAATCTATCAAGCACTACCTTCAAAGTATGCTAAATAATCAACTGCAAGTAGCTGCTGCTTTTTTCCCATGGCTACGGAAGTGTAAAGAGCCATGTTAACTTTCCAAATTCCATGCCTTCCCACTGCACATAGAAATATTTCATAGAGCGTTTTTAGGAACTCCAAATATCAAAAGCAATCACTATGACAGTGGTTATTTAAATTATGCTTTCCTTTAAGAAAAAAACTGTGGAAGGCAAGGTCAAAGAAAATGCAAACAAGAAAAGAAAAGTGGTACAAAAGTAACCCAAACCTCCTACTTCCTGAGGCAGGTGCCCTACATTGGGTACATGAATGAATGAATGGGAGAATGAGTGAAAGCCAGTCTTTTGAAAGACACAAATTAAACTTTGAATGACTGTTTAAAATTGGGGGCTTGGGAGTTAGGAAAAAGCTACTTACAAGGATTTATTAGTCCCTGCCTAGGATACATCTCTGTTGTTTGGTAGCCATCTTTCAATGAGGATTTTAAAATAAATTGGCCCGTGGCATTAATGGATAGCTGGCCAGTTTCTTCTTTAGCCTAAATTGAGTCTGCTGATCTGTTCTCACTTTCCTTCATTTGTGTTTCTGAAAACCCCCTTCTAGCAAGGCCTAAACTGCAGCCACATTTAACTTCAACGTGCTTTTGTAATGAAGAAGAGACATCCTGCTTTCTGAAAGCTACCTCAGGCACCAGGGACTCCAACCTACCACTTGCTACCTGCTACTTTGGGTCTCTCCTGAGCAAGCGAGGGTTATGTTTGGTTGGTACCAGTTTCCTGGATAAAATCCACAGCAACAAACTAGAGAATGGTTTTCTCCAAGAGCTAGGAAAATTGCTGGAAGTGGAGAATGAGTTTTGGTGTCTCCTGGTAGAACTGAGTCCTACAAAATGAGGAGCGTGAGTAGGAACACTGAAACAAAAAGTAGCTCTCCATCTCCCTGAAGCCTCAGAAAAGTCACCTTAACCAGAACAGGCTGTTCCCTTCATCCATAAAGACCAGAGTTCTTTCAAAGGTGGAGAGAGGGGATTCAAAGGGGAGCATCCTGGAGCCCTGGGACTCAATGGGATGGGAGCCTCTGTTTTGCACTGCCTCCCCACCTGCAGCTCAGCCGGTTGAAGGGGAGCCCTCCAAAGACAAAGCAAGCAGCCTGCTGGCTTGGAACCGCACCAGTCGGGGACGCTCCTGCCAGATCTCAGGAGTCTGATCCTCTTAACTCATTGAAAGAGGCTGGTCAGCCAGCCACCCCACCTGTGCTTGGATCTCCAAACCCTCTCCACAGGCCCCAGCAGACTGTCAACCCAACAAATAAAGCCTGCGGTTCTTGGAGCTGAATAAACGGAAGCATTCTAGTCTCTGGGGGACGCTGGTCGGGTGAGGTATACCTGGGAGCCACCAGGAAGACTAGAAAAGCCGGGTGACTGCACAGCATTATCTCCTCGCCCCATTTCCGTTCTCCCTGGGAGTCTGAGAGATCCCTGCTGTGGCTTTTATCAGGACTAAGCCCTGCTGGAAAAAGCGATCTGAATTTAGTGAGAAAATACCTAGCGGGACTACAGAGACAACCCCAGTCCCGTGCACACAGCCCCTAATCACTGCTCGCCTCAGCCGCCTAGGAGTGCGAGCGGAGTGCAGCGGCTACTGCATAGTCCAGAGAGGCAGATGGAGTGGAGGGAGCGCGGGATGGAGTGGAGGGGACGCGGGTGGAGTGGAGGGGACGGGGGGTGGAGTGGAGGGGACGCGGGTGGAATGGAGGGGACGCGGGTGGAGGGGAAGCAAAGAGGAAAGAGAACTCAGAAAATTTCCAAGTTGGGTTGTTGTTTTTTAAGTTATGCTCAATTTACAACTATTTTCAGCCTCCTCTGTGGTTCTTTTAAAATTAAGAACTTTCTAAATGTCCCTGGGTATCAAAGGCTAAGAAGGTGTTGTCAGGGTCTCAACTTACTAAACACTGATAAGCTCGGCCCCAGACTCAGTCATCACATGGTCTGTCCAGCTTTTCAGATCAGGTTGCTTTCTTGCAAGTAGGACTCTGCTCTCAGTACGTACATATAAATTCTACGTAGACATGTGTAGCTGGTGTGTATGTGTGTATACATATATATGTATACATGTGTGAAATATGCCTATGTGTGTAAAGTTACACATATTAATATAAACCTATATTATGGGATATATGGTTAGAGAGTAGAAATACTCAGATTTGATATTTTCAGAAACTAACCTTAATTGTACACAGGAAAGAAAGAGATGTGCTTTGACACTTAAAGAAAAATGCAATTCTAGTTCATAAGTAAAAAGAAATTGTACCAAGCGAGAGATTTTTTTTTTTTTTTCTTTTTTGCGTTATTTTTTTCCTTGAGCTATGGTAAGAGGCTGGTCTTTTCGGCCAGGGCATTCTGGAAACCATCTGCCTGTCTCATCAGGGTAATCTCCACCTGGGGAAGCGCCATGCCCGCTACCCAAAAGAGAGGGGTGCGTGTGCACGGACCCTGTAGACGCATCTCCACGAAACCTGCCCAACTATTTCCAGAATCAGGCGAGTCCCAGAAGCTGGGGCTCCTAGAGGTGCCACTGTGGCCCAAAGGAATACCGGCTGTCCCTCTCAGAACAGGTTTTGCTGGAGAGTGAGCAACTTACTTAACATACTGGCTTCGTGGGAGCCATTGACTTTGCCATCCGGGTAGATCTGCAGATGGAAGCCGATGCCCACTCTGCAGTACAGGCTGCCGGTCCGGCGCCCCGAAGGGCTCCACTGGAAACTGCTGTGCTCCGAGCCGCTTCCTGGGCTGCCCGGGGAAGCTGCGACTGGGGAGGAGGCAGAAGACGAGGAAGACGTCGTGCTACTTCTGCCCCGGCTGCCGCTGGAGTCTCCCGGGTTCCTCGGAGCCGCGGGTTGCCCTTCGGGAGTGAGACGCTTCTCCCCGTGAGCCCAAGCGCTGAGGATCAGGTGGCTGCTGAAGAGGAGGAAGAGCAAGGACAAGCTCATTCTTCCGGCCGCGGGGGTCCTAAGTGCATCTTGCAGGGCTGGCTCCGGGCTCCGTAGCCCCCGCGCTGCTGCGTGCCTCTGGCGCTGCCTCCCTCGCCGCACTGGGTGGACATAGCCTCGGGGAAGGGAGAGGGAGAGGGGGAGAGAGAGAGAGGGAGAGAGAGAGAGAGAGGCCACCCGAGCGGATCTCGGCGCTGGCACCGGGATATTTATAACGCCAGTGATCTCACTGCTCCGTGCACGCCTGCGAAGCTTCCCCTCACCCGCCGCTTTGTGTACTCACTGGCCGGTGCGGGGAGGGAGCGCCGCGGTCCCGGGGGCGGGGGTGTGAAGGAGGAGGGAGAAGCGATCCCGGGAGTGGGAGGAGGTACCTGGCCCTCAGAAGCTGCCCCCCAGGACGTTGGCTGCGCCCAGGCACCGGCCACGCACCCCAGGGGTTCTCAGGAGCCACAGGGTCACCCCACCCCCTGCCCGAGCCAGCCGCGCGGGATTCGGCTCCGAGCGCGCCTCTCCGCGCGCGAGGGGCAAGGACGGAAACGTGGGCATGGGTTCCCGTCCTCAGTGGCCACGTGTGTCCCAGGCAACTCACTCTTTACCCAGCACCCGATGTGCAAGTTGCTGGCCCCTACCACCTGGAGCCTGGGAACCACTTTCCGAAGGGAACCAAGAACTGAACGGCCACACAACTCGGGAAGGCTTTGTGGTGGCCCAGGTGGGAGAGAAGGCTGGTTTCCTAACGTTATTGATTTATTAAAGAGCTAAGGTGTGCGCTTATTTCTTCGTTAGAAAGCCACCCTGAATCATTATGCCAGAATTCAGCTGCTGCCCTGTAACGAACTCTGCAGGTGAACGATGTACCCAGTTTATCCTTCTGGAAAGCCCTGTGTCTGAGTTGGAACAGGTGAACGCCCACGAGGAAGCACACACACACACACACACACACACACACACACACACACACACACACTTGAACTCAAGGCAAGGATGAAGTGGGTCTGAACACCAGGACATGTGACTGACTGCCCTGTTGTCCTGTCTGGCCCCATGATCCCCTTACTCAGAGGAATTAGCCAACAGCGATCTCTTCAACTTCCATTGACTGGAGGACTGACCCCAGTGAATGATTAATGACAACTCTGAATCTCAACTGGGAAACCCAAGAAGGGAGACTTTCCCTGCATGTAATGCTACGACTGTTATTTATCTGAGAAATATACCTGACTTGCATTCTTGGAATATTTCTGTCTGAAAACATAGTTGAAACTTTAAACTACACTGTGATATATTACTCATTGGTCTTTTAAATGAAAAGTCAATGATACTGGCCAATAAGGTCAATTCACATAAGTCATGCTTGATGTTAAGTTATGACTTTATTCATTACTAAGTGTCTGCTTAAGATTTCCTATCTTAAAAATGAAAAACTGTAAGACAGATGTAGATTTGTTTTCAGAATTGCAAATTGTCCGTGGACAGAGTATAGCTTTACAATAGACCTTCATTCACCTGAAAAACACGGGGAGTCACCAAAGGGAAGAAAGGGAAGATCCAACACAAAGGATTGTAACAGGAGGCACAGTGCCCCTGGGTGCTCCACAGCACACTCTCTGTGTGGGAGTTCTCTTGTTCTAGGTCCACGCTGCACTTCTCTGGCTTACTTGAATTGGGAAGAGAGGCCCTCACAGAAGAGTCCATTGGTCGGCTGTCCCCCAACCCACCATGAGAACAATCCCAGGTTCCTTCCAAAAGGTCCACTTGAAAAGAGTCACCTCTTCCAGGGTGAATGAATTTAGCATGCTGAGACATTGTGCTATGCCTTCTGAAGAGGGAAACCCTTGAGCTACATGGTTCAAACCACTCTTGGTGTCTCTGGATGACATCAGTAAACTCATTATGTGTCACACAATCCACTGCCTGTGACTAAACTCACAAGTTTTTTTTTTTCAAAGCAAATTCTATTGCTGCCCTCCCCCATCCTGAGGAGTCTATGGAAGGAACAGCTGAGTGACCTACTCCTCAGATGTCTGATCACCCCCTTTGCTCCAGAGTGGGAGAAAGAGGAGCACTCTGGGAGTTTTGTAGAACTGAAGTTTGGCCTCTCTCTACTCTGTCTGCCTGAGACAGCAATCTCTGTCCCTCTTGTATCTGGCGAGAGCCAAGTTGAAGATCAAATCCTTGTCTAAGGGTGACTTAGAAAGGCCGAGACTCCTGCTCAGGCTCTAGTCTGGCTCAGTTTGGAGCATGGCGAGATGACTTTTTCTGGTGTCCAAGGGTTTGGGTGGGGCTCACCTTTTAGGGGACAAGCCCCAGCTGCTGGGGGAAGTAATTAAATTTGGCAAAGCAACCTAACTTAACGCTCTTCTCAGAAGGATAAAACATGTGTACATGTGCGTTGAAAACCATGTCCCCACGGGTGCGTGTAAGCAAGTAGTGATTGCCATTAATTTAATATTGATAAAGGACTGTTAAACTGATATGGAGCTCATTTAAGAGGAGCTACAAAAACTGAGGCAGAGGAACTGAGACAATAACAGCATGCCTGTCTGTCGCTTGTGAGTGAGCTGAGTGACCAAACCACTCCCCACACCCCCCACTGCCCCACCCCACCCCAACCCCGCAACCCAGTTAGTGCTCCACACACCAGAGCTGTGCATGCCTGCAGTGCCTACATCCTTTCTCACACATGGCTAGCTGGTTTCAGCCAAACCTGGGCTCACAGCGAATTCACTGTTGGGGGCAAAAAAATCTCTCGTTTCATTGTCTTGGCTGCTCTGGATTCGTTCCAGTGAATTCTACCCCAACGTGAGTGCAATCCTATACCACATTTTTTTTCAGGTGGCTTTCTAAAAGGCTATTGTCACCCTATGTCCCCTGCTGGTATAGTCAGTGCCATAGTTGCTGTTTATGAGCCCCTGAAACCTGGACACAGTTCCTGAAAGCTTGAACCCGTAGCCAGCACCATAGTGTCATTCCTACTCTCTCAGAGCTGAGAAGCAGGACCTGGAGAAAAAGCATGCTGCTATCTGCCTGCTTTATAAGGCAAGCAGTTCTAGAAGAGTGGTATGTATGTACTCATTGCCATCTAACAGAACAATGGAAAGCTCACCAAACTGATTGCGTCCACCAATCATCTAGCTGCCAGGCTTGGGGTGTGCAGTCAGTTTGGCCTCGTCCCACCATGTTCACTTTCTACAGCCCTATATCTTCAGGCTCACCTGCTGTCACTTTATTGACCTAAACCTCACATTTGGAAGCGCCACCACCTTGGACTCCCTTTTTCTTGACCACAGCATCTGGACCCTTCCAGGCCTCTCCTATTTCTTTGAGGAGAATATCAGTTACATCGTTGATGCATTTTCTAGCCCCCATCATCTGGATGGAAGATGAAATACACTACCATCAGCTTAGACCTCGGAAGCCTAAGAAGATAGAAGTTAGGATAAATGCTTCCTTTTATCCAAGGAACAGGTGTATGACCTCCCACCGGTTGTAAGCCAAGCCCTAGCCTTGCTGGGGCAGGGCTTAAAAGGCATCACTCCATCACGCTGGGACCAGAAAGGGCGAAGATGCAGACAGTGTCTTAGGATGCAGTGCAAACCATCCTAGAGACCCTCCCACCTTGGAAGCAGACTCCTGTGCCAGGACCCTGCATAGACCTCTGGTCCAAAGCTTCCCTTGAGCCAAATCTCTGCTCCTGGAAATGCAAGTGCTTGGTGGGGTCTGTGTGTTTGAGGGTCTTTACTCATAAAGCTGGAAGGCAAGGCCTCTCTTTGATATGAGCAAACAGAATTTTTTTTTCTGCAAAAGCTGTGTTAACCCTGGTTTTAAAGGGCTCTGTGGCTCCTGCCATTCCTGCCCCATTTCTATGCTCAGAGAAGTTATGTCCACATAACAATACACATCGTATTTTGCCAACCCGGTTCTCAGGGATGCCATACACATTTTCAAGAAGGCTGCTGTGGACTGAATATGTATGACACCTCAAAGTTCACATTGAATCCCTAAGCTCCAGCATAATGCTATTTGGAGATGGAACTTTGAGGAGTAATTGAGCCCTGGGAATGGATTCCTCATGAACCAGTGCCCTTATAAGAAGGGACAGGAAAGAGGTTCCACCCCCTCCATATGAGGAAATCAGAGAATGCTCATCCTAAAGTAACCATAAGGCACCTTGATCTCGGCCTTCCCAGACACTGGAACTGTGAGCATACTTACGTGTTTTCCAACCCATCCAGTCTCCCACCTTTCTTGTTAAAACAGCTGAAGACAGAAAGCAATGAGGTTGCCTGTGGAAGGAGTTAGGAGCTGACCTGTGGGGCCCTCAGACCATGCAGTTGCCAGGACCCTTTATTCCTTCCAGGCCTGGCTTCCCACCAGCCAAGTTGGCAGCCATTACAGCAGCAAGATCGCCTATGGCTACAGGAGCAGGCTGAACAGGTTGAGAAGGGTGGGAAGGGACTTCTGTGTGAGAAAAAAAACCAAGAGGAGCACAAGGGGATTAGATCTCTTCCCTTGTCTTCATAGTCCATTGATTTCCTCTGCGAAGGGGGATGGTTGGAAATGGCCCTCTTCGACGTTTGTAGCATCAGATGTAAAAAGACCTCCTATAAGTAGAATGAAGTCGATGACATCAGCTGTCTTTCTCAGTATAGTTCAGTTCCTGGGCATTTGAACTAACCTAGTGACTGTTCTTGTTTTAGCTTCTGTACAGATTCATGCACTGAGTTCCCAAAACACTACAGGATGCTAATTATCTCAGTGCACAAGATTCAACAGTGGAGAAATAACCACTTTAAAGGGTCTAGTGGTCAGCAGAAGAGATGTCTGATGTTTAATACACATGGGTAAAAAAAAAAAAAGTCATGATTTCTGGTTTACCTCAAGCCCTCTCCCAAAACAGAGCCCTGTGCAACCCTGTGCAAGGTTCACAGACAATAGCAATGTGTGATAGATTTTGTTACTGGCACTATCTATTTCTAATAATCCCAAAGAGTACATTGTGAGCACACAGGGCATTGAGTAGGAAATCATGGATGTTTCTCATCCATGAAGAAGGAGGAGGAAGAAAATAAGGTCTGCTCGTCAGATAGGTCTATTAGCACTCTGAATAGTTTGTCTCTAGAGAGGCAGGCCATAAGCAAATGGGCATGTACTCAAGAAAAATGGGGAAGACCGTAGGAAGAAGAGAAAGGCTGCATTGTCACCTGGGAAATTCTTCTTGGGTCAAATGGAAAAGGTGAGAAGCAAACAGGTGTAAGACGAATTGCTAAATGGCCTTATTAATTAAAAAACAAAAAACAAAAAACCCTGGAGCCAGATATCGGAGGAATGGGACAAGACACAGTCAACTTCACCCACCAACTCTTCAGCTTCCAAAGAAACCTACTTCCTGTATACCCACGCCTATATGCCTTTCTGTTCTGCATCTCACTTCCTCTCTCCACCCAGCTACATCACTTCCTGTCTGTCTGTATAGACCTCCAGATCTCTATGGTTAGTGCTGGGATTAAAGGCATTTGTCACCACGCCTGGCTCTGTTCCCCAGTGTGACCTTGAACCCACAGAGATCCGGATGGATCTCTGCCTCCAGAATGCTAGGAATAAAGGCGTGTGCTACCATTGCCTGACTTCTATGTTTAATATAGTGGCTGGCTCTTTCCTCTGCTCCTCAGATAAGCTTTATTAGGGTGCACAATATATTGGGGTGCACAACATATCACCACAAACAGGAGTGACAGCGAGCCTGGTACAGGCGACGAACTGACAGGAACCCACAATGCGGAACTGACAACGCCTGTCTATGCACCAACCGACCCAGAGGCTTCTTTCAGAAAGGGACTCTGAAGATGCCTTCTCAGATCAGGTCTGTACATTCAGAGTGTGTTTTTCCCCCAGCAGTAAGGTGGTAAGTTTCCTTTCATGCTGATCAGGAAGGAGGAAGACATTGCCAGGCAACCAACTATCAGTGTACACAAAATTTGAAAGACGCCATCAACAATAATAGCATGTGGATATTTGCTTGGGTTTGATTTGATTGTAGTTTTTGTTTTCCCAAGAAAAAAACATACACATATTTATTTATGATTTATTCATTTATTGAAACAGGATCTCAATGTTTCACTAGCTAACCTGTAACTTTCTATGTAGATCAGGCTGACCTTGAACTCATGGAGCTCTATGTGATACTGTCTCTCAGGTGCTGGCATTTAAGGTGTGCACCACACACTTGGCTTCCAAAAAACATTCTAGAGAAATAGCCATTGCATCCCTTCTCTCATAAGTTGAAAAAGTGATTTTTAGCTTAGCCAAAATCTGGTAACAAACAATGAATGAAAGAAAGAAGGAAAGAGCCTTTAATCCCTGCGCTGGGGAGGCAGAGGCAGGCAGATCTCTGAGTTGAAGGCCAGCCTGGTCTACAGAGTGAGTTCCAGGACAGCCAGGTATACACAGAGAAACCCTCTCTCGGAAGGAAAAAAAAAAAAAAAGAAAAAAAAAACACATAACAAAACAAAAAGAGAGAGAAAGAAAGAAATTAAGAAAAGAGAAAAAAATTCTCCTGCCACAGTCTCTAGAAAGAGGATTACTTGAAAAATCCTTCTGTTTCTTCCAGTCAGTCTTTCCTAATTAGGAAACAGCTAATTTAAAAATCTAGCCTGTTCCTTCATAGTGGTGTGGAAATTATTGATAACTCATAGTGTCTATCAGGTGGAGTTGAACGCTCCACTATACCCCCATTCCTGTCACTTGCAAACATACACGAGAAGAAAATAGGAGATAGGCCTAACTTACATTAATCATTTCAATTATTATGATCATAGAGGCAGAACCAGAAATTCATGTTAATGTAACTCGTGCCCGGTTCTGATACATTTGTTTTTATTCCTGCTGCTGACCGGTCTAGAGCAGTGAAAGGGTTCTGGCCTCTCTCTAGCCTAGCTCCTGGATGAGAGAGCAGAGAGAGGGAGAGAGAGGGGGAGTTCTGGGCACAGTAGTCAGTAAGGCATGCCTGCAGTTCCTGCTCAATGAGGAGGCGGATCACGTGAAACCCAGGAGTTGGAGACTAGCCTGGGCAACATGGCAAAATCCTGTCTCAAGGAGGAAAGGAAGAGGGAGGAGAAGGGGGGAATTCACCTTTTGTTAACCGTTCTGCCTGCTCTGTCTTAGATGTTCCTACATGATTCTTAAGGAAGGGACTGAGGAGCATACAAGACATGCTCTTCAATCATCAAGATTTTTATTAAGTATAAGTAAAGCAGTTCCTGATGGAGAGCAGATGCACACAGTAAAGCTTGCTGTGGTAATATGGTCACTACTGAACGTACTATTGTGGTGTTATAATTATTTCATTGTTTCACTTTTTCAAGGGTTTATATGGTCAAAAGGAAATTATAGGTTCTCTAAAAGCAAAATCCTTTCAGCGTGTGCCAACATACAATCAAAAATGCAAATCATGGGTAGAATCCTATAAGAAACGGTTTTAAATGATGCTAAATAACTGTTTAAAGGGCTCCCCAAAAGAAGTAAGAACTTTTAACCCTTAAAAGTATGTTGCAAAGCTGGCTAATTTGTTCTCTACCATTTCCTTAATCAAGAGGCCTGAAGATTTGGTCTCACAAATCTTCATGAGTAAGTAAGGTACGTGAGTATGTATGCATTCTTCTCTCTGTCTTTCTGTCTGTCTGTTTCTCTCTCTCTCTCTCTCTCTCTCTCTCTCTCTCTTTCTCTCTCTCTCGTGTGTGTGTGTGTGTGTGCGCGCGCGTGTGTGTGTGCGCGCGCGTGTGTGTGTGTGTGTGTGTGTGTGTGTGTGTTCATCATTTGCATTACTATAGATCTTAATGATAATAATCATTTTTAAAAATGGACTTTGTTTTCTATTCCAGATACCCTGACTTTTGGCAGGCTCTGCCAGGCAAACACCTGTTGTCTGGTTACACAGAGGAACACCTGTTAATAGAGCTACCGAATACTGTCATTGGGGTCTTGGAAACCTTTGCAATTGTCAGAAGAAAGGATGAGCAGCTGCCTGGGGCCAGGGAAAAACAAATGACAGCTTATTGACTTCTAACAGAAGATGTCCATGAGTTTTCTGGCCTTCCTCTGTCTACCCCAGAGAAATGCAGCCTGGGGCTGTAACATCTGTTAATGAGCAAATGAACGTGGTCACATTCCAGGAGAATTCCTTTTTAAAGGAGACCATGGTTTAACAGGTAGGAACAATTTCACAGGTGATCACCCTGCTGATAAGAGTAGAGGGAAGGGCATGAGAAAAGGAAAGGAAGCAAAGACATGCTAACATGAAAGCTAAGACCAACTTATTCTCTATAGAATTTCAGAAAAAGGATCATTTTGAGGAAGTTCATGGCACTAGGCTGGTGCTACCAGGGACAGTTAAATATGCTCTACTAGACATTATTGCAAAAATCAGAATCAGTTCTTTAAGTAATCAGGTTTTCCTTGGCAGGTTAGATACCTACTATAGCTTATATCCTCACACAGAGGAGGAAGAGAACATAATGAAACAGAGGTTAAGGAAAGAGAAGGAGCAAAATTAAAAAGCTCCCTGGGGTTTTCCTTTTCCAAAGGGACCTCAACACTACTGTTCATTTTCATATGCCCTAACCTTTTCTTCCCCAGGCTCAATATGTATAGACATTCATACTGGCCCAGGGAAACCTCTGGAGCATGCCTCGCACTGTGAAAGACTGCTCACAGAGCTGGGTCTCCTAAGGATCCATCTGCAACTATTTCCAGTTGGAAATGTCCTCCAGGATGCTCTCTGGGAGGGGCTGCCAGTCTGTCCTCCTCCAGATGGTTGATGCTTCCTGTTTCTACCCCATTGTCTCTCATGCCACGGTCCTCCCTCACACCATGATCCTCCCTTCACACCATGGTCCTCTCTCCTCTTGGAACACTCTTTACATTTAACTCCAAATGGCAGTTTCAGGTAGATTAAAAATATTGCACGCAGGAAGGAGAGGAGACAGAAGAATCATCCAGAAGATTTTACTCTGGGGCTCATTGCTGGTTTCTCTTTTGTTGCCTGTTCCATGTGCAATTCATCGGGAATTCTTTTATCTCCAAAGTGTAACTTGAGTCCAAATCTCCTTACCACTACCCCACTCCATGGTAGCCATGCAGAGCCAAACAGCCTTCACACCTGATGTGGATGATTGTGACCTTAAGTCTCTTTGCTCTGGGCCTTGGACTGTTGCAATTTGTTCTTGTCATAGCCAAGTAATCTTTTTTAAAAATTAGCATCAGTTTATAACACCCCCTCGTCTTAAAACTCCCCATCATTTCTCACTCCACTCAAAAGCCCAAGTGTTCTCAGTGGCCTTCAAGCCCTCACCTGATCATGCTCTCTCGACTGAGGCCACATCAACTTCCCCTCAGTTGTAACTCAGCTGCCACCTCCTCCTCGTCTCCATGCCGCCACCAAGGCCACTCACTTCCTCTGCTGAGGCTGAGTTTTCAAACACAAGTGTCTGGTCAAGTCCTTTAACCTCTTTAAGTCTTTGCTAAGATGTTTTCTTCTCAAATCTGAACAGTCTACACAAAAAGCACTCCGTAATACTCATGCTGTTTATTGGTTCTTTTCCTCACAGAAATTGTTGTTTATTTCACAAACACTTACAAAAGCTATACTATAAGGCAAGATTCTGGTAAGCTATGAATTCATCAAATGCTCACATAATCTGTCAGAAATAGTCATCATCGTCTTGTTTCTTTGAGGTCATAAAAAAAAAAAAGAGGCACAAAGAAGTTAAGAAACGTATTTACTTCTTGTAGTTAGGAAGGGTGGGGCTGAGGCCCAAGCTCAGCAGTCTTCTCCAGAACCAATATCCTTGTATCTTTGTGGCAATTTATGACTTTCTAACCTGGAGAATTTCAGTGTCGTGAGAGCCGCATACTGTCTGTTTCAGTCTGCTGCTTAGTGTGCAAGCTGCCGTAGAATATTATTTTAAGTTGTGTTACTTTTGTTTACGTTGCATTTGTTTAACTCTGTGAAGCTGAGTTACTGTGTCTTCGGAAAAACACCTGATGGTCCAATAGCAAGGCAGGAGAAAGGATAGGCGGGGCTGGCAGGCAGAAAGTATAAATAAAAGGAAAAATCTGGGAAGAGAGACCTAAGATCAAGGAGCCAGAGAAGGGGAGGACTTCAGGGCCCAGCCACCCATCTACACAACCAGGAAGCCACAGAGTAAGAGTAAGATTTACAGAAGTAAAAGAACAGGAAATGCCCAGAGGCAAAAGGTAGATGGGATAATTTAAGTTAAGGAAAGCTGGCAAGAAATTAAGCCAAGCTAAGGCTGGGCATTGATAAGTAAGAATAAGCCTCTGTATGTGATTTATTTGGGAGCTGAGTGGCAGGCCCCCCAAGAAAAGAGTAAAAACAAACAACAACAATAAGCTCAATGGCCCAAATCTTTCCTCTGTTCAAAGTTAGAAAACACACAGGACGACACTGGACGCACTGTGGGTACCCAATAATCATGTTGAGTGCATAAATGAACTTGATTGGGTCACTTCAGAACATCCAGTTCTCAGGTGCCTCAGCTTATATCCCAGGAGAGCTGAAGAGTCTGCCAGAGTCATTCTGTTTCACAGTACTGTTTTTGAATGTGTCTGACTGCCTCGAAGACGCTGCTTTTGTGAAGCTCTCACAGTCCTACCTGCTGGATAGATGGAGCAGGTACAAATCTCCACTCATTGCCACATCAGCTTCTCCTTTAATAGAAACCAAAAACAAATTTGAAGCATTAAGAATTTTACTCAAATATGATTAATTCCTACAGTTTTACAAAGTATTTTAGGACTTTTTACCACATTATTTGATAGGGTCTGGGCTTTGTTTGGGCAGATGTATTACATCACTGTATATCTAACATAACAGGCACATTTTGTGAAACATTTGAACATATGCAAGATAAAAAACTGAACGGTCAATGTGTTTTAAGGAAAGAATCATGCTGGGCACGGCTGGTCATGGTACAGGACTGCAGCGAACAGGAAGAGCAAGGAAGAGAATTGGAGGAATTGTCTAACCCAGTGTTAAAGACCAGTTTAAAGACAGGTTTGCCGCTGACATTTGCAATTATTATTAGGAATTTTTGTCACCTTCCTAGTCATTGCAAGGAAGGAGAAAAACGTCGACACCCTGCCTTTATAACCCTTTGACATTTAATGTACTGCCATCCCAACCAAGGTTGCTACCCAAGCAAAGCCTTAGGGAGCTCGTTGCTTATAACCCCTTAAAAGGAGACACAGGAAACCTTGGTCCATGTAAATGCTGGGAATGGACATGCACATTGGTACTAATACACATCCTCCCTCAGGAAGATATCAGCACACACATAAACATCAGTCTGAAGACTGGCTGGATGAGTTGTCCTGTATTGTCTCCTCCACCAGCACACTTAGCCTGGGATCAGGAAGTACACTCTAAGGTCGGTCTCCCTCTCCCAAATCCCTGGCTCTCCAACATGGAGCAAACTTCCTATGCCCTCTGAGCCTAGGAAACAAAAACCAGGTCAAATCTCGTGGTACTGTTTCTCATGTGAAGATGATGTGGCTTGCGCACACAGGTGATTCAGTGCTGCCCATCCTCTGCAGGAGAACTGACAGGAAATCATTTCAGGGGAGGGGAAGACCACACTTGAAGAGGCTTTTCCTTTTCTAAGTTAGGCCGCTTCAATTCTGTAAAGAAAATGCAATTCAGCTTGAGTTGTAAAAATCACAAGGGATTTCTCTTGACATAAATATCAGAGATAATAGCATCCGATGACATGTAGAGAAATGACAGCCCTCCAATTTAACAACAATCATACCAGAATCTTACAGGCTATGAAATGATGGTCCCCGAGCCATCCTGTTCTCAGAGTGATGACATTCAGGCGCCTCTGTCACGTGTTCTCCATGAGCGAGGCTGTATCTCTTGCAGATAACAAAGGCACTTGTCGCGTGATGCCAGAGTAAAGCCTTAAAATGACACTCTATTTGTCGAATCGGTGTGTTCAAAAATGTATTTTCCTTCTGGGAATTTCCCTAGCCTGCCTAAATATTGAAGGCATATTAAAGAAACCTTCTTGGGTTAGAAATATGAAAGAATTGACAAATAAAAACAAGAGCGAATGTTCCATCCACGTGGGGAATACTGGGGTTTCCAAGAAGCACACAGTTCTTCTGCTCACAGTCCCATGCGGCTTGTCCCTTTTCAGGGTGAGGCTGAGAGAGGAACTGGATGGTAGTCGCCAACTGCTCAGTTAATTTGCATTTTGATTTCATTTCTTTTTGACTTCCATGTGGTAAAACTCATCTTCTGTAGTGCACTTACCTGAGTTTTGATGAATGCATGGTTATGTAACAATCACCGCAAGCCAAGGCTTTAACTTGTAGGGTTGGTAAGACACCTCAGTGGGTGCTGGCACTTGTCAGGCAAGCCTGACAACTTTAGTTTTATCATCAGAACCCGTGTAAGGTTAGAGGAGAGAAACAACGCTACCCCAACCTCCACATGTGCGCCACGACATCTGTGGCCTTCACACATGCGCCATGGCACCAGTGCCTTCCCCTAGCCCCACTATTTATCCACACATACTGATTATAAATAAAAAATGATGAATATGCAATACAATTTAAAGAGAAGCCATATGAGATTTGATCCTTCTGTGGAAATCACGAGAGACAGAAACTGTGAAGAAAGATTAGATGAAAGGCGTTTGGGTTTCTGTGTTAAAATGGACCCTCCACAAACTACACACCTTCCTTTTACTTCTTTAATCCACTACTTGAGTTTAAAATCTGCTTTCACTGAAGGGTTTGCAGACTTTCCCTAACCCCAAGTCTAGATTAGGTCCTCCCCTGATGCGTTTTCAAAGCTTTTCATTCTTTTTAAAATTTACCTTCAATATGTCCAGATAGAACATTTTCTGCATAGCTAAATCTCCTAATGTCTGTCTCCCCACACACCTACATGAAGAAGCAGTCTGAGTGTGTGGTAGGCACTGCTAGTCTCCCCATAAATCAATATTTGCTCTAACATCTTCTTCAAGCACTAGGTTAAATAAAGACATCTTTTTTTTTTTTTAAATCAAACTCTTAGCTGCATTTCCTCCAATAATTGGACAAGGTATTTGTGAATTGAAAGTCTATGTGGGGGACAGAAACTTAGCAGCACAACCTATACTTGTGAATGAGTGAAGCCAGTATGAAATCTTTTATTTCTTTTTTTGTATGAGCTTACAGCTTAACCAATAAGTGACACTTCACCAGGTGACTTTCCATAGTTTATATTAGACATTAAACTCTAGCCTAAGCTGTTCTATTAAAGGAGAGATACTGGACATCTGCAGGCAACAGTCTTTGAGGGACACAATAGGGCCGAAGCATGCTGAACCCAGCGGCTGTGACTGCATGCTCAACACCTACACTAAACCAAGTCCACCGAAATGTTGGCATAGATTGAGGAGGGCTAATGCTGTTGCGCCCTCAACTCAGAAGCTTTTGGTCATTGATGGCACTGGGGGAGAGAGAGTCAGGGATGTTGCCTCTCAGAGACTACCCATGCTCCAGTAGATGGTCCTACACTCCTGCACATGCAGGCAGCCCCAGGTGGACTCAGTAGGTTTAAGAAGGGAGTACCCGAAGTTGTAAGGGGAAAGAGGAGGAGGAATAGGGGAGAAAGTTGAGGGGAGTGGATAGGGGTGATAGATTTGATCAAAACATATTATATGCCTGCACAAAATTCTCAAATAATTTAATTTTGAAAAGTATGTCTGGGTTTGAAATACTGCCAGACAGACAACTCAGACATTTGTAAAGTTTGTTTTCACGTGACTTTACTACCGGGTCAGTCAACAGGGAGAGGAAGGAGGACACACTACAGGAGCACTCAAGAGAGAGGTGTACATGGCTGCCCACTTCCACATGTGGGTTTGTGCAAAGTGGGTGAGTTTACCAAGTTTTCTAGAGATAAGAGGACTAAAAGGCAGTGAACCTTCACACTTAGCCTTGAGGAACAAGCCAAAGCAGTGCTCAGGGGCCAACCTCCGGGAGCTTTTGCTACTCCTCAAGTATATGCTCCAAAATTCTCACTCTTATGGCACAAAGGAATAAACAGAAGTCCAGAGAAAACATTCAATATGCATATTGACCAGGTCATGGCTCGTATATGCAATTCTAGCACATTGGAGACTGGAGGCAGGAGGATTCTCATAAGCTGAAAGACAGTGTGGCCTACAGATGACACCTCAGCCTAAAACAAAACAAAGCCTCCAAAATTCAAGTAGTGTCTGGATAAGGGTGTGGCTCCCAAAGATTATCCAGGTGGTTTGGCAGGTCTAGTACCTCTTTTGTGTATCAGCTTCTTCTCAATTGAAAACTACAAAATCCGGGGGAATAAAAAAGAGTACATGATCACTATGGAACCCTAAAACACAAAATAGAAGAAATAAATACAGATACAATAAGAAAAAGTTATTCATATCCGTTTACAATCTGAGGCTTCAACAATAGTATAGCCTGCTTCCATCAAACTGCCTCGAAGGGTAGAAGGAGCTTTAGTCTCGATGAGGATGGTTATTGGTATGCAGTTTTCTGTATATCTCTAGAACTATTTGAGTTTCCGTTTCATTCAGAATTAATGTTAGGAGAGTATTCAGGATTTTCTCAATCTTTTTCAGCCACAACACTGATGGACTTCAGTTTCTTTCGTGCTTTAAAGTACTACTGTTTTGTGAAAAAGCTTTGAATTAACACCCTTTAAATGATGGTCAATGTCCAATGATCCTCTTTAAACTTAAGTCAAAGCAATAAGTCCTCTGAACTTAATAAAAAGGGGGAAGTTCTGTTTCTGAAAAAGGCAAGAGAGATTAGATATCAAACTAATACCTAATTAGAGGGAGAAGCACAGAGCACTGATGTCCAGGAGTTGGAGTATCTTGTGCTTACAGGAAGATAAGTGTCAGAAAACCTGATCACAGATTTCAGAGTGTGAAGGGGAAGAACATTTTAACTCATGACTGGACTAGTCATCACTTCAGCTTGCATTTTTTTTTGTCTTCTTGGAGAACAGAATTTTGATTTAATATTTTTTAAATGTATTTCTCCCAGGTCACAAACACCTTTCATTTCTTTTAACCTTTGGAAAAGTGCCAAAGATCCTGGATTTCTCCAGATTTCAGCCCCATTTCTTTCATCATGCATCAAATGAGATATGACACATGGACAGGATGGGGTCCTGCAGCTGTTAAACAGTACAGAAAACCAACCTATTTGTTGCAGGTGAAAACTCTTAGAAAGACGAAAATCAAACGGGGGTCGAAAACGTATTTTCATTATATTTATTCACTTTCTACTGAAAACCATTTTAATGGAATAAAAGGACAAAGGAGGCAGAGAGGATTCCACCATTCACATAAACTGAAAAACAGAAGAGTCTCCAGAAGTAATACATAGCTGTATTTGGTTAAACTAATCCATTGGAAGAGGAAAAGTATGAGACATAGTGTGTGTTGGGAGGGGAGCATATTACAGAACCAGCTCTCAGACCCACTGGGAATACGCCAGGGCACCATAGAGAAACCAGCTCAAAACTGACTCCGAGGAGAACAGGAGGGCCGAGCAATGACCTACCAGGCCCTCTTCCTCCTCTATGCAGGATGAACCCATGTGCTGGTTGAGGACACTGGAACTTGATGAGAAAGACTTGAGATACAAAGGTGACTGTACAACTGCCTACTTGGAGCTAGAACCCTTGCCAGCTTCATGGAGGCTGTGTATCCCTGCCATGCCATAAACATTTGGGGTGTGGGAAAGACTGTGAAAATACCACAGTATCTACAACAGTCTCCATGGCTATTCCTCCTCGTGCCCATTAACTTCCCCATTAATGCAGTCACCACCTATCAGGCTGTCCAAGACAGCGTGCTCTGAATTAACGTTTCCCCAACTTTCTGTCTTCCATACCTAATATGAGCAACTTCTAGTTTTTTTTTCAAACTTTTTGTTATGGGGAAAAATTACTCCAGTTAAACAAGACTTGTCATGTCTTACTTTGCTTTCTATTGCTGTGACAAAGGACGATGACAAAAAGCAGCTTGGAGGAGGGAAGGGGACTTCTGTTTGGTTGGTTGGTTTTTGGCTTGTGCATCCCAATCATAGTCATTTATGAAGGGAAGCCAGGGAAGGCACTTAAGCAAGGCAGGAACCTGGAGGCAGGAACTGAAGCAGAGACCCTGGAGGACTTGCTCCTTAAGGTTTATATTTAGCTACCTTTCCTACCAGGACCAGCTGCCTAGGGGTAGTGCTGGGCTCTCCTACATCAGTCACTGATCAAGAAAATGCCTCACAGACTTGCCTGTGGCCAATCTGGCCAGTCTGGTGGCGGTAGTTTTTCACTTGCGGCTCCCTCTTCTCAAATGACTCTAGCTGTGTCAAGCTTTTGACAAACAAAACCAAAAACTAACCGGAACACTATCTTCCTTGCTTTTGTGTGTACAGTTCAGTTGTGGTGAGTATATTGACAGCGTTTTGAAATATTTCTCTAGAACTTTTTGAACAACTGAAACTTCATACCCACTAAACAACTTCCACCCCCATCCCCATCCCCGAACCCCATGCAGCCTGTGCTCCACACCCATACTACTAGAGATGTTCTGCTAAATACAGCTGTATAATATCTACATGTTTCGTCACTGGTTTGCACTTATCCTATGTCCTCAAAGCTCCCTTGTATTTTAGTGTGTGTCATGGCCTCCCTGCTACTTTCTCTTCATTAGGTACCACATTATGTTTATCCAGTGAGCTGATGATCCTTGGGTTGCTGTTACCTCTTGGCTGTTCTCGATAGTACCACAATGATCTCGGATGCAGTACATTTTTAAGGCCCTACACTCAACGATTTTGACTGCAGAATTGGAAATGCTGGGTTATAAAATGGTATGATTATTATGGACAAAAGAAGGGAGAGTCCCCAAAAGCTTAAAACTATCCCTTAAATCTTCCCACTCTTCATATCTCCACAGCCCCATCCTTTCCCACCTCGAACACCACTTCTCCACTTGGCCTCACTGCTGCTCACTGTTCTCACACTTCTGCTTTCCTCTTGCTCAGTAAATTCATCTTAATGATACCAGGGCTATGAAACTGAAGTCATTTCCTATTTAAGATCCTTCAGTGATTTCCTGTGATGTTCAGTACACAATACACAATTTCTTGTTAGAGATACAGGCTAAAAACCTTTCATGAGCTGGCCTTTGCCTCTTTCTCTGATTCACTGCTCATTCATAATGAACTAAGCATGGATTCATAAACCTCAGGTCACAATCTTTGTCACCTTCTTGATGTCACACTGACTGTCTCTTTGTCTACGATGCTTTTCTCAAACCATGATTTGTTTTCATGTTTCAGGATTTATCCCAATTGTGTTCTCCCAGAAACACTACCTAGTCTTCTTCCCCATTGGGTTCATGTCACTTCGCCATCTGTCACAAGTGCCACACTGTCTGTAACTGTATGTTTACTATATTTACCTGCCTCTCTTGAGCTAGTATACTCCTCGAGGAGAAATGACTTAGATAGTCCAGAAATCCTAATGCAGGTGATCCTGGGATGGCATTTCCAGAGACTCTTGAATAAAGCTCATAGTGAGTACCATGCAATATTTATTAAAGCTCTACTAATACATCTAAATTCACAATGTGAAAATATGTCTTCACACTTGGATTTACACCATTTATCATTTCAGTTCAGCATTTGCTTCATTAACCAACCGTATAGTGTGGTACTTACTGTATTTCCTCCTGAACAAAAGCTTGAATAAGTATCTTACTCACTGAAGCTTACTCATTGAAACTAAAGAGTCAGTAAGTTGAAAATAATTTGTTCAATTGAGAGAAGGGTTAAAGTTCTATTCAAATAATATAATTTTTCATTTAAATAATACTAAAGAAAATTAGAAAACTGTCAAAAGGAAGGAGGAAAATTTCCACATTCTAATACCTAACCCCAGTAAAAGTCAATACTTTTACTCTGTTTGATTTCCTTTTTATTTATTGTAATAAGCTGGGTATATTATTTACATAATTGTAACCATAACAAGTGTATACAATACAGTTTTACCATATTAACATCAATACAGTGAATATAACCAAACTGACAGTGGTTAAAAGGGAAGTACGGCTTATAAGGTGACAAGAACATTTCTAGAACACGGTAAGTGAGAAAGATGACACACAGTTTGTGTCAAAACATTTGTAAACACTGGGCTGCAGATGGCTTCCCTTTTAAAGTGCCTGCCACATGAGCGTGGAGACCTGAGTTTGAATTCCCCAGACGCATGTAAAAACCTGGGCATAGTGGTGAGTACCCGTAACCCTGAACTGAGGAGGAAGAGTCCCCGAGGCTTGCTGTCCAGCTAGGGAATGGCAGTCGAGAATGCTAGAGGAGAAATCATCCTCTTAGTGATGTAGCCACTGGTGACTTGCTCATGCTCCAAAGGGTGGCCTGGGTTAATCCTGTGGGTCAAAGCAAAAACAAAGACATGAAAGAACGATGGGAACTTGGTGAGAGGAAAGAAGTGAGGTGGGAATGAGAGGAGGAAAAGAGGGGGCGGAAGGTTGATTGTGAACACAACATGAGATTGTCAGAGAATAGAGATTTATTGTTGCACATTTATTTGTGTGTGTGTGTGTGTGTGTGTGTGTGTGTGTGTGTGTGTGTGTGTGTTGGGAGCAAACATCTTGCCAGGGTTAGCTTTCTCCTTCTACCATGGGGTCCCGGGGATTGAACTCAGATCTTTAAGCTTGGCAAAAGGCATCTTTACCTGCTGAGCTATCTCGCTCATGATTGTTGCTGGTATGCATATTGGACATGACTGCTGTTATTGGACCACACAGCTTTAGCACCTCGTACATTTTTTCTATCAGGCTGTTTACTGTTGGGTGTTTAGCTCAGTGATGTAGCATTAATCTTAAAAGGTCTTATTAATAAAATCAAACCCAGAGCCAGGTATTGGGGTGAATGCTGGAAGAGCAGAAAAGCAGAACAAGCCACAGCCACCTCACCTCACCAATTCCTTAGCTAGTTCTGTTTCCTCAAACTGGAAGCCTCTGAGTCCTCATCCAAATGGGTTTCAGCTGAACTGCTGCTCAAAAGCCTAAAAGTTTAACTAGTTCTAGTTCCTGGTTTTCATGCCTTATATATCTTTCTGCTTTCTGCCCTCACTTTCTGGGATTAAAGGCGTGAGTCACCATGCCTGGCTGTTTCCAGTGTGGCTTTGAACTCACAGAGATCCAGGCAGATCTCTGCCTCTGAAATGCTAGGATTAAAGGCCTGTGCTACCACTGCCTAACCTGTATGTTTAATATTGTGGCTGTTCTGTTCTCTGACCCCAGATAAGTTTATTAGGGTGCACAATATTTTGGGGAACACAATATCATCACACAGTGATATTCTTTTACGGTGCTTATGTAAGAAATTTGATTCATTTATTTATTCATTTTTACTAAAATACCAAATATATGTGCACTTATTCTTACTATGACGCTCTCAGTTAAATATTAGACTTAGATATAAGGGTGTTTTGTGCAAAATTTTTGGAATTATAGGATTAGAATTCCCTGGGTTCACAATAGTTTGGAATTTTACATGTGATATTTCAATTTGTTCCATTTTTCTCTTCAGTTAGAGCTACTAAAAATTCCTATAAACAATGGACTAAGTTGTACTTAATTTGAAATATTACCAGCATAATGGTGGTTCACAGTTGAAAATCACAAGCAAAAATGTTCAATGTTTTTTTTACTTGTTATTTTACTTTATTGTAACATTTGCCTTCCCCATATGAAATTATTATTAACAATATTTTAAGTAAAATATCAATAATCACAAAATTTTCATAAAATTTTAGATATGGAACCCTACTTATATATCATGACTTGTCCTTACATGAACCTTGCTGTTTTATTTGTTTTCCTTTTGATTAATGAAATCATAATTGTAGAAAATTTTAAAAGTAAGATAGAGAAAAATTAAAGAAGGCATCTGTGTCAACCTCTGTCCCCCTCATATACATTCACACATGCATTTGTGCACACACCAACATGAGTGCATACCTATGACACATGCACACACATGTGCATGCACTCACATCATACACACGTTTATTAATACATCATGACAGAAATACATCACAATCTTAACATAAATCTCCAAATCTTGTAAATGCCTATTGCAGTTCTGGAACACTTCAAAGATACAAGATACATATTTCCAAAGCAGAATGATGCATCTTAACACAGAACTAAGGAATAACCGGCATGTTACCAAGAAGCTCAGAGTCCTGACATGTGGTTGAAAGATTTAGGGACAGCGAGTGAGGAGCACAGAAGAGCTGAGGAGTTGACAACTGGTTTTAGAGCTGAAATTCTGACATTTATCTTCCCAGTTTCAACTCAAACATAAAAGTGTACACACACTTCAAAAGTGACAAAGGAAAGCAAGGCAAGATGGTACATACCTGAAATTCCAGCACTCCTGAGGCTGAAGCAGGTAGATCCTGAGTTCCAGGCCAGCCTGTGCTACACTGTGATACCATCTCTAAGAGCCAAAAACAGGACTGAAGATAGCTCAGTGCTCAAGGGTACATGCTGCTTTTGAAGAGGACCCTGGCTCAGTTCCCAGCACCCACATGGCGGCTCACAAGCACCATAAACTCCAGTTCCAGGGGATTCTATTCCAAAAGTCACTTGGCATAGCACATACGTCCAGGAAGGAGAGATACTCATACACATGAAATAAGTACATTTTAAGAAAAAGAAACCAAAACAAACAAAAAGTCACAAAGGTCTTATTGCCATAGCTTATTAAGGTACTTAGAAGATGTTAATAATTCATGTATTCCAGTGCTTGGAAGACAGAGGCAGGCAGATCTGCAGGAGTTTGAGTCTAGCCTGGTCTACAGAGTGAGTTCCAGGACAGCCAGGGCTAC
>CABHPH010148839.1:12834-43675 GCA_902168325.1 Peromyscus nudipes | reverse complement strand
GATCAGTTAGCATTTGAGAATCAGCTATTGGCGAGACTTCATCACAGTAACCTAGTCATAAAATCCCCTTTCCTCGGAGCCGACCTGGGTTCCCGCTCCGGGGATTGGAGTGTCTGTTTGCCTGGGCTTCTGCTGGATGCAGCCCTGGAACCCCCTGTCGGCTATGGGGTTCAAAATAGGAACTAGGGTTCTGAATGGGGTGAGATGCGGTGCTGCTCTGCGTCACCTGGCCGTGGAGACTTGGGGGCTGGGCTGGGAAGCTGCGCACGCGCGTTCAAGGACGCATTGGGATCCGCCTGGAGTCGCAAGGGCCGGGTTCTCGCTCGGCCAGAGCGGACCCACGTAGTCCAGGTCTCCTGCCCCGCCCGGGAGAGCTCCGTCAGGTCCCTGTTCCTCTCCAAGTGGAGACGGAATGGGAGCTCGTAGGGTGTGGCTGGCGGAAGAGCAGGTCGCCTTGTGTCCTCGAAGCTCCTGGGCGGCCGCGTTGTCCTCGACGCCAGAAGGCTCGAGCTGGAGGCGGGAGCTGCGCGGTCTGCAGCGCCCCCCGCCGGTCCTTCCGCAGTAACACGGCCGCAGGCGGGAAAGCCGGAGACCCAGACCCCAGGCAGACCCTTTAGAAGGGCAGAAATCCAAATCCTGTTAGGGGATTTCTCATCTTGACTCACTGCATGGTTTGGGGCTCCTGAAAACTGGACTCCTAGGCCTCTCTTTAGCTGAGGCATACTGGGAGGTGGCAAGAACGTTTCAGAATAGGAGTGGGTTGCAGACTAGGACAGGATTCTGGGTTTGTTTTTTTGTTTTGGTACTGGGATTGAAGCCAAGATTTCGTGCATGCTAAGTGGGCCTTGTACCACAGAGCTACACCCACTCGTCGACCTTCCCACAGAGAAGGAACCTGACTATCCAGGTGGGATATATAGTCACCTGTGGCTGTGAACCCAACTGTCTTCTCTTTGAACCTCATATCCTCATTACAAAATAGGAATGATCTTATCTGCTTCCCAAGTAAGAAATGCAGAGCCCCAAGAGCAACAACAGTACTACCTGGAGTACACAGCAGATGCAGCAAGAGACCCTTGTCCCTCACACAGGCAGCCAGCAGACCCAGGGTCCTTTTTTTCTTTTTCTTTTTTTTTTTTCTTACAACACATAGCAAATGCTCAGCGGTCGATATGAATGCCTCTGGCAATCGTGTCTGCTTGTGCAGCTAGGCCTGCCCCAAAGTAGATTTTTAAATTGTGTGAGTGTGCGTGTGCGTGTGCGTGTGCGTGTGTGTGTGTGTGTGTGTGTGTGTGTGTGTGTGTGTGTGTGATGGGGGGCACACATACCACAGCTCATGTATGGGGGTCAGAGTACAACTTAATTTTTCCCATTTACTCATTTAGCGTGTGTGGAAATCAGAGGACAGCTTGTGCACTGTGTTACCGGATGCTTAAGCTTGACAGACAGCACCTTTATCCTCGAAGCCACATCTCCTCAGTCCATTCAGGAAGTGTTGACTGCTGGGGTCATGTACCTCATCTCCCCTTAACACCTCTCTCACACGTGTCTCACATCCTTTCTGGGACTTACAGTGTTAGAAAATGTAAGGGCACACAGACCTGCCAGTTCCTTGAGGTCTGTGTCCTGTGAATACCCAGTGCCACATCTTTCAGGATGAGTTAGTGATTCCTGCTGGAGTGGACCAGTGTGAGGTACACAAATACAGCAGGTACTCTACTAATTCAATTTTTTTTTTTTTGTCTCAGGAAGCAGAAGCCCAGTGAGGATTTGGTGGAGTGTCCACCTTGGCCTTGTCAAAGGATGCCTCCTGGGACATGACATTCCTACCCTCTTTCTAAAGGTTGGCACTTTGCCTAGAGAAGGGGTGATGGCTCTTCCCAGAGGTATTCTCTTCCAATCCTTTTCTGAGACATTGGCTTCAGAAGTCAACATGAACTGAGACAAAAGTTACATGGAAACCTATTATGAGGTTTTTGTTTTGTGGGTTTTTTTCTTTGTTTGTTTTCTGAAACAGGGTCTCATGCAGCCCAGACTAGCCTTCTACTCCTGGCTTTTCCTACCTTCACCTCCAAAATTCTGGGATTTCAGGCATGTACCACTTTACCAGGCTAACCTGTTATTTCTTCTTCTATTTTGTTCTGGGTGTTCTGGGGCCCTTTTGTACAGGAGTGGAGGATGCATGTGGTGAGAAGAGCATGTGGTATTTGTAATTAATCCTATTGAGTATGATAACCCACGCCTGTAATCCCAACACACAGGAAGTTGAGACAGGAGGATTGAAAGTTAGAGACCAGCCTGGTCTGTGTAGCCAAGACCCTGTCTCAAATAAAAAAAAAATTAAAAAAGCAAAAAAATAAAACAGGAAGCACATGAGCACTGATGTAATAATATTATTTTTTAGAAGGGCAGAAATCCAAATGTGATATATTTTGTGGGTGTGTGAGAAGGTGCATGAAGAGGGGAATCCCATCCTCATGACTTTTCTAAGTCTTGGAAATACCATAAATACCATCCTTCAGGGGCCGGGGCGATGGCTCTGGCGGTGCAGCGCTTGCTGTAAAGCATGGGAGCCTGGGCTTGCACCTCCATTACTTACGTAGAGCCAGGATGGGTCTGCAATCCCAGGGCTCCTCCTACATGACAAGAGGCTGGAAGGCAGGAACATTCCTCAGAAGCTCAAAGGCCAGCTGTCCTGGTCCCCCCAGCTTCGAACAACAGAGACGCCATCTCAAAACAAACCAGAAGGCAAGGACTGACACCCAGTAAGTAGTCTTCTGACATCATAAGTGCTATGTGGCTTGTTCATACATGCACACACACACACACACATACACACACACACACACACACACACTAGCATCCTTCAAATTAAAAAAAAGAAGCAAAGAAACAAAAAGACACAAAGAATCCCATTAAAATGACATCTAATCTTCCCCTGGCCTCAGCAGTCAAAAAGTATCTCCATGTATATCTTATCCACTTAACCATTCTCTGGATGAACCTCAGAGGGAACATGAGATTTTGGACACAGTGCTGATGATGTTCACAGCCCAGAGTCACTCCTTACATCCTGCCTCATCTCCACGCTGCTAAGCCAGTGATTTTGCTCTCCCAGGTTCTGGTGTGGGATGGTTCACTGTCCATCTGAGCAAGCATTCTTCATGACTCTTCAGAAATGATAGGACATGTGCTTTATTAATATGGAGCACTGGACAAATTAGAGAGCCTTCACATATTATAACAAGGTAAGCAACAGCTGTTACTTTACCAAAACTACTCATTATGGGCCGTTTGTTTAAAAGTTGTACTGGTGGCTTGGAGACCGGGCTTTTTCCTCGCTGACTCACAGGAAGCAAAAATAAGTTACTATCAGGTGATGGCCATACTTAGAAGCCAAACTAAAAATGAGAAGGCTTGTCATCCTTGGGTGGAGGGCAATTTGGCTCTCTTCTTTAAGCTGGGAAGTACCAAGTGATAGAAAAAAAATGAAGATTTTCTTCCTTCCTTCCTTCTGCTCCCTCTTTCTTTCTTTTTCTTTCTTTCTTCCTTTCTTTCTTTCCTTCCTTCCTGTCTTTCTTTTTCTCTTTCTTTCTTTCTTTCTTTCTTTCTTTCTTTCTTTCTTTCTTTCTTTCTTTCTTTGTGTGTGTTGAGACAGGGTCTAGTGTTTCCCAGGCTAGCCTAGAACTTGCAATATAGCCAAGGATGATCTTTGAACTCTGCCTCTACCTCTCAAGAGCGGGGATTATGTGTATGTGCCACTAGGCCCAATTTATATGGCCCTGGGGATCAAACCCAGAGCTTTACACAGGCTATAAACAAACATTCTACTAACTTAACTACATCTCCCACCTCTTGGCAGTTTCTTTGAGTCAGGGTCTCATATAACCCAGGCTGGCCTCAAACTCCTATAGAGCCAAGATTGGCCTTAAACTCCTGAACCTGCTCCTCCCATATCCTGAATTCTGGGGTTACAATGAACAGTATCATGCATCATACCTGACTTTAATAAGTTGTGTGAGTGTGTGTGTGTGTGTGTGTGTGTGTGTGTGTGTGTGTGTTGAGACAAAGTCTCTACATAGCCATTGGCTATCCTAGAACTCACCATGTAGATCAGGCTGGCCTTGAAATCACAGAGCTCTACCTGCCTCTGCCTCCTAAGTGGTGGACTTAAAGGCATGCACCACCATGCCTAGCTGCGTAATAAGTTTTAAAAGGCGGTTTTGTGTTGTCAACTATGGGCACTATATTATACATCAAATCTCCAGAACTTAAGACTGAAACTCCACACTTGCAGAGCAACAACTACCCACTTGCCCCTCCAGGCCTCTGGCAACTACCATTTCACTCTCTGCTTTGAAGAGCTTATTTTAGATACTTAACAGAATCATAATCATTCAGTATTTGTTCTCTTAGCACAATCTTCTATATTCTTGGAAATGGCAGGATTTCCTTTGTAAGTTTTACTCGTTAGTTTATTGATGATACTGGTCCTCAAACCCAGGACCCTATGCATGCTCTATCACTGAAATACATCCCTGATGTTTAAAGGGTTTAATTTGGGCTTCTAGGGTCTCATTGTGTTATCCATCTGACCTCAAGCTCCTGAGCTCAAATGATCCTCCCACCTAAGCCTCTTGAATGGCTGGGGTTGTAAAGTACACCACCACACTCAACCGGAATCCATTCCCATTCTCTTTGAAATGATGTTCCACTGCATGAATAGACCTCCTCAACAAATATTGCACTTGTTTCCAGCTTTGTTCAGTAATTTACAGTAGCAATATTTATTTGTAGGGCTGGAGAGATGGCTCAGAGGTTAAGAACACTGGTTGTTCTTCCAGAGATCCTGAGTTCAATTCCCAGCAACCACATGGTGGCTCCTAACCATCTGTAATGAGATCTGGTGCCCTCTTTTGGCATGCAGGCAGAACACTGTATGTATAATAAATAAATCTTTAAAAAAAAAAGATTTATTTGTATTTTATCTGAATGAGTGTTTTGCATGAGAGATGTCTGTGACCACCTTCACGCAGTGCCAGCCGATGCTAGAAGAGGGTGTAGATCTTCTAGAACTAAAGTTATGATGGTTGAGAGCCACCCTGTGGATGCTGGGGATCAAAACTAGGTCCTCTGGAAGAGCAGTCGATGCTCTCTGCTGCTGAACCACCTCTGCAGCCCCCCAAGAAGAGAATTTCATCTAGGGTAGATAGCAAGAGGTTTATTTCTGGTTTGATAGGGATAGCACTGAGTGGCTGGAAAGCTTAGGGTCATCTAAATATTTTGACAATAATAAAGTCTTGCAATCAGTGAACATAACATGTTTCTCCGTTTTTTCCTTTTTTGGTGTGTGTGTGTGTGTGTGTGTGTGTGTGTGTGTGTGTGTGCACGCTCCTCAATTCTTTCTTTGTTCTACCCTTCTTAGTGTATAAGTCTTTCACCTTATGATCAATTCCCAAGTATTCTATTGCTCTTTGATGCTACTGCTAATAGGATTGTTTTCTTAACTTCTTTTTAAGACACTTCATTGTTGCTGTCTAGGAAAACAACTGGTTGTTGTGCATTCATTTTCTGTCTTCCAAGTTTACTGAACTCACTGATCAGATTTAGTAGGGATTTTTTTTTTGGGTGGCATCTTTAGAACTTATCATGCATAAAATCATATCATCTGGGGCTGAAGACATAGGTCAGTTGGTAGAATGCATGCCCAAGATCCTGGGTTGAATCCCCGGTACCATGTGAACTGGCACATGTCTGTAACCCCCGGTCCTCAGAAGGTGGAACTACATAGCACGTTTGAGGCCAGGGTGGGCTACAAGAGACCCTGTCTCAAAACCAAAAAATCATATTATCTGCAAGCAGAGATGATATGATTTGCTTCTTCCTTTCTGGTCTGGGTGTTCTTAATTTATTTTTCTTGCCTAATTGCTCTGGCTAGAACTGCCAGCACTACTGGTAGGAGTAGCCATTCTTCTTCCTGTTAGAGGAAAGAAATACAATTTAAATTTCTCTCACCACTGAGTTTGTTAGATACGGGCTTGTCACGCTTGGCCTGTATTTCGGTCAGTGTATCCGTGTTCAGTGTCGCTTATCTTCAAGGGGTATTGAGTTTTGTCCAGTGCTTTTTCCGTTTGGATTGAGATGATCACATACTTTCTAGCCTTTGTTTGCTGAATGTGTGACCAAAGGCCTGGCAAGAAGCAACTTAAGGGAGAAAGGTTTTGTTTTAGCTGGAGTATGCACTCTATAGTCACGGGAAAGGTGGGACTGCAAGGGCCGGGGGTTGACCAATCGGATTGCCTGCCCAGTTAAGAAACAGGGGTGGATGCTGATGCTCAGCTGGCTTCTTCAACCCCACTGAGTCCAGAACCCTAGGCCTCCCACATTTTAAATGGTTCATTCCTGCTCAGCTAAACTTTCCTAGAATCACCTTCACAGACACAGCTAATAACGTCTCCACGGTTTGTGTTTTTGTTGTTATTGTTTTTGTTTTGTTCTCTGTTTCACAGATCCACTTTTATTTATTTACTTGTTCATTAGTTTTAACTCCGGGAAGGGTACAGCGTCACACGGATTCTGTGCCCAGTGGCCTTTGCAGGAAGGTTGCTTCGGAATTGGGCATGAAGCATATATACCACTGCTTCCCGAATTACCTTTCCCCAGATTTCTCTGGTTTTGTTTGGCTTGCCTCCAGGAGTCACTGTGCTGTCTTTCACTTTATACACATGAGCACATCTCTTGCCCAAGTAGAATTCAGTTTCATCTCGGGCATAAATGTGTTCAAGTTTAAGGAGAGCTGTATGCTCTCTTTGGTTCTGGAGACCTCACTTACAGCCAGCAAAGATGGCCTTGCAGCACAGCCTTCCAGACTTATTTGCCTTTTAGAAGTCTTGCTCCCGGTAGGCCCCAGTAATTCACCTGCGAAGTTCAGCTCCATGGCGATTTTAAACCCGGTCAAGTTGATAATAAAAATGAGCCATCGCAGTGTATGGCAGTTTTCAGTTTTCATATGGTGAACGATCTATCATTGTATCCTTGGATAAATTCAATTCAGTTGTGCTGTATGGTTCTTTTAATATGCTTCTTTTTAATTTGACTATTTGAGACAGGGCAATCATCTTCCTGCTTCTGCCTTCAGGGTGCTGGGATCACAAGTTACCATGGCCAGATGGCTCACTAATACTCTGTTGAGGATCCCATACACACACACACACCCATTTTCAGGTAGGGCAGTAGTTAACAAGTTCCAGGGACTTTCCTGCCTCTGCCTTCCCCACCCCCATCCCAGGTAGCATGGCTGATATATTGGTGCTGGGATCCAAAATTCTGGCTCTCGTGTTGGCATAGCAAGCATTCTTAACCACTGAGCCATCTCTCCAGACCCCTGGTTTTTGCAAACGTTCACTGAAGATATCGGTCTATAATTTTCTGTTTTGAAGCCTCTTTGACATTTGTATCAAGGTGATGCTGGCCTCATAGAGTGAGTTTGGCCAGACAGAGTGGCACGTGCCTTTAACCCTAGCACTTGGGAGGTGAAAGCAGAAGAATCAGTCAGGAGTTTCGACCCACCCTTGGCTTATCCTTGTAATGAGTTCAGAGCAGCCTGGACTACATGAGATACTGGGCCAAACAAACTGGAAAAAAGAAGTTTGAAGTGTCCTATCATTAAGTTTTTGAAGATTTTTGTGGATTAACATGAAGTATAACATTTCATAACTAATCACATATCATATTCCTGCTTGAGTGGGTGGTAAGAAAATGGCAGCGTAGGGACAACTCTCCTGTCAATCATAGACTAGCCATAGGACCTTATGGAATTCACTGACCCACTGTGGACCATATGTTCTTTTGCTCTAAAACTGGTTGCAACAGAAGTTGAAGAGACAAAAAGAAACAACTGGTGGGAAGTGCATCTGTACACCTGACTGTTGCATGTGATGTGTCCATGTTTGTGTGTGTGTGCGCTGATGAGGCTCAAACCGAAGGCCTTTCATATACTAAACAAGTGCTATATTGCTGAGCTCCACCCACAGTTCATATCTGGCTATCGTAAATATGAGTTTTATTGCATGTTTGAGAAGCCATACTGGACCCTTTTCGGCTCCTAGAGTCACTGAACCCCAGAAAAGAGTTGTCTCATGTGCCCATTAATCTACTTTTTAGGGTGGAACTTTAGACAAGTTCCTTAATCCAGCTAAGCCTCAGTTTCATCATCTGTAAAATGGGAACACAATAGATCTTGTTAAAAGTTAGATTGCCAATAAGAATGAAATGGGGTTGTATATAGGGCATTTCAACAGTGTCTGCCTCTTGGCAAGCGTTCCATAAATACCATTTTATTATTATTATTAGTAGTAGTACTAGCTGGGTCGAATTCCCTGGCCATTTCAGGGAAGCTAAGCTCCTTCCGCCAGCACAGCCCAAGTGCTAGGTTGCAAGCTTATGTGCTATGCCTGGCTCTACTTTTTTAACTTTTTTGGAAGTTTGGAGTATTTCCAAATAATGATGATGAAGGGGGGGAGGACAAGGAGCTTAAACCTTCCTCTGTAACTCCTTAGCTAACACGATCCCTATAAAGTGAAGAGCTGAGGCTCTGGAGTAAAGGGTTCCAGTATAAAACACCAAGGATGAGGAGGATACAGACCCTATCAACAACCAGTCACTCGGGAGGCCTTACACAACGTCTTCTCTTGAGGCCCTGAAAAGCTGTAAGATTTGACTTAATTTGCCTCTAGATCACTCATTAAATGGCTTGATAGTGTATGGTAGAACCTAGCTTTCAGTCCAGGACACCTGTCTCCAAATCTTAGGCTCTTCTCCCTCCCACCATCTGTGTGCCCACCTGGTGCCTACCCTGCGGGAATTCAGAGTTTCTGGGGGACAGTATATATCTACATAAAAAAGAAAGATCAGATCTTGCATATAAATCATGTTTGGAGTTGTAGAAACAGCTGTAAAAGTCACAGCGTCATCGGAGAAGGGTTAAGAGGGAGTTCACTTCAGCCACAGAATGTGCTTCGTGAGCTTTTGGAGTTGTAACTGTGGACTGGATGTTCATTTTGCTCTAAAAGGGAATGCCCAGATCTTTTATTAACGGCATGCCATTTCAAAATCACACAAGCAGAAGAAAGGGAAGCACTGGTGTTTCTTTCTATCTCTCCTCTGCATGCAGGATTCCTTTGCTACAGCCCTGAGTAGTCTGTCTCCTAGGTTCCCAGCAACCTCTCCGGACATTTTCAGATGGTCTATAGAGTGTGCAATCAGTGGGCGGTTCTAAGTGCCTTTTCCCAGGAAGGCAGACCATCCCATGGTAAGTGATGGGTAGGCTATCTTAATCTCACCTGAATCAGAAAGCTCCAGATGGCTAAGGAGTATCTCAAGAAATCCAACAGAGTAGCCTGGCTAGCTCCATTGGCAGAGCATGGGGCTCTTAATCCCAGGGTCATGGGTTCGTGCCCAACTTTAGGCACCAGTTATAGTGAGAAAGAGAAATCCAAGAGAGTCTGCTTAAGGGGTATAACAAATTTATTAAGACATAAATTGGAAAAGACAACTCACTAAACAGAATAGGAGAATTGTCGTGCAGGGTCCTGGAAGGCTGAGGTCCTGACCCACGCTGCTCTGGCTGCCTGAGTCAGTCCACACCATCTAAGCCCATGAGGGAGAGAAGAGAGAGAACATATGTGCCTCTCAGGTCTTAAGGGTAACCCTGAGGCCACGCCCCAGGGGTTGGTACTTCAAGGTCATAGGTAGAACAGGTATCCACTACAAAGGAGAGACCATTTCTTGGGTTAGAGAGATGGCTTGGCAGATAAAGTGCTTGCCAAGTAAGTGTGAGGACCTGAGTTTGGATCCCCATAACATAAAAGCTACCTACATGGTAACAAGAGGCTGTAATCTCTAAGCTCCGACAGCAACACAGGAGATGGAGACAAGAACGCCTGGGACCTGGAAAGGTGTCTAGTTGGCTGGTCATACACAGTGGAGAACTTGCCTCAAAGTGGAGGAGCGTTGGGACTGTAGATGTCTGCTGGCTCTTTATGTGACTTCTGGGGACCAACTCAGAGCATCATCGGTCTTGTGTGACAAATGTCTCTCTTCTTGCTTTCTGTTCACAGAGCTCCTCTACAGGCTCTTGCACTGCCTAGGACTTCTTCAAGGAAGCAGGCTGAACAAAAAATAGCCTGACACAATGGGGTGACTGCAGCTCCAAGCAACCATCTCCTTTTGCTCATTGCTCATCAGCCAGGGAAAAATGTTAGCACCTCATCATTAAATGTTATATCTGTACTCATACTGTGTGCCGTACATGCATTTGTAAACAGTGAGGTATGTGTATGCAAGGCATGCATTGTATGCCCATGGGGGTGTTCATTAATTATATACACGAACTACTCTACCCGTATCTCACACGGATTAAAAATGTATGTTATGAAAACAAGGAGAGGGCTGGAGAGATGACTCAGAGGTTAAGAGTACTGACTGATCTTCCAGAGGTCCTGAGTTCAATTCCCAGCAACCACATGGTGGCTCACAACCATCTATAATGAGATCTGGTGCCCTCTTCTGGCCTGCAGGCATATATGCAGGCAGAACACTGTAATTAATAAATAATAAAAATCTTTTAAAAATTAAAAAAAAGAAAAAAGAAAACAAGGAGAGAGGGAAGTTCAGATGCTGTCTTCAAGCCTCACGGTGAGCATCAGACCTCTTATTTTATTTTCTCTTTAATTAGTTAGTTTACCCCAGTGATGGGATTATAAGCGCATACCACCTCACCCAGCTGGGGATTGAACTCTGGTTCTTGTGCTTGTATGACAAACACTTGAATAAGTGAGATATCTTCCTGATCCTGGAAATAATTTAAATATGTATGTATACATATATTTCATTACATTTATTTATTTAATGATGGGTACACGTGGAAGTCAGAATGTTTATTTTTTTCTTTCTTTCTTTCTTTCTTTCTTTCTTTTATTTGTTTTTTATTAGCTTGTTTCTTTGTTTTGAGACCAGGTTTCACTATATACCCCTGCCTGGCTGGACCTTGCTATGTAGACCAGGCTGGGCTTGAAATCACAGAGATCCACCTGCCTCTGCCTCCCAAATACTGGGATTAAAGGCATGTGCACCATGCCTGGCAAATCTTTTTTTAAAGAATTTGGGCAGATTTTCAAGGATTTATGTCTGAAGGGTGTTTATGTATCCTTGGCCATTCTCTTCTCTGTGCCTCTGTATACAGTTCTGTGAAGGTGGCACCAGCCATTCTCAAAGGAAAGCTATAGGAGTCTATTGTTACACAATGTTTTTCAAACTTCAAGTCATGGAGCCTATAGCAAGAAGAATATTTTGTATAAAAACCTTTCTTGGAGACAGTTAATTAGATTCCTGTTACTGTAAAAGTTACTTGAAATAAATTAATTTTTAAAAGACCAATATGGTGCAAATTTACATATAATTTGTATAGTTTTGTATTGGTTTGGGGCCTTAAAATAATTTACCACCTTAACCATTCTTTTTTCTTTAAAGAAATATATTTAAAGCTGGTGGTGGTAGTGGTGGCACATGCCGTTAATCCCAGCATTCTGGAGGCAGAGGCAGGCAGATCTTTGAGTTCAAGGCCATCCTGGTCTACAGAACTAGTTCTAAGACAGCCAGGGCTATACAGAGAAACTATCTCAAAAAACAAAAACAAAAAACAATATTTCTTTCTTTTTTATTTTATTATTATAATTTATTTTTTTTTTGTGCATTGGTGTTTTGCCTGCATGTATGTCCATGTGAGGATGCCAGATTCCCTGGAACTGGAGCTACAGACAGTTGTGAGCTGCCATGTGGGTGCTGGGAATTGAACCCGGGTCCTTTATAAGAACAGCCAGTGCATGGGAGTGTGTGTGTGTGTGTGTGTGTGTGTGTGTGTGTTTGTGTGTGTGTGTGTGTAGAGCTGTGAACACATCATAACGTGCTGTGGAACTCAGAAAGCAACCCACACTGTGGGTCCCAGGGATTGAACTCAAGTTATCAGTGTTGGTGGCAAGTGTCCTTATTCTCTGTGCAGTCTCACTGGTCCTGGGTTTTACTTTTCTGTGTAGCCCAGGCTGGCCTCAAACTCTCTATGTAGCCAAGGATGTCCTTGAGTTTCTGATCCTCAGGTCTCCACCTCCCAAGTCCTGGGATTATAGGTAAGTACTACCATGCCCTTTCTATGTGGTGCTGGAGTTCAAATCTAGGGCTTCCAGCATGCTAAGCCAACTCTCTACCAACTGAGCTACACCTCCGGCACTTAATTTTTTTAATTAGCCTGCAAAAGAAAATAAGTTAAGACATTTTCATGTATGCATCATTGTCTCTTGTCCCACTGATCGCTTTTCAGTGCTAATGCATTTTAGATACAATGTATATGAATGTGTTAGCCTCCAACCTGTAACAGTTCTTAAGAATACAAGTAAATAATGGCTCACAGTCTTCCAGAGGTCAGCCCCTGGTCATGTGCTCCCATTGCTTTGGGGCCCATAGCAAAGCAAACAAATCATGGCTGGAAGCTTGGAGTACAACAAGCTGCTAGCCTCAAGGTGGCTAAGAAGCAAAGAGGAGACCGGAAGGGGCTAGATTTCTACCAGGTTCTTTTTGGGTGCAGTCCAGTGATCTAAGAGTTCCCATGAGGCTTTCTGTCTTAGAGGTCCTACTTCTCTTGATAGTACAAAGCTAGAACCAGACCTCTAACATATGGGCCTGTGGAGGACATACCACGTGTACACTGAAGCAGAGTGTTAGTGATTTGGTAAGCCAAAGCACCGGGTTAATTGTTTAAAAATTTAAGCTGTACTGAAAGACAGGAAGAAGTGTTATATTAAAAAACTGGGTGCTTAATCCAGGAGCACAAATGCCGTGCACACACGCATCTTTACACACACGCACCTTTACACACACACACACACACACACACACACACACACACACACACAGGAAGCCATCTGAGCATTGCGCCCCCAGTGGTGAGGGGTCTTCATGACTGAGCGCACGGGGCTGGAGACAAGTGGAGACCGGCACATGGGGAGACTGAGGGCAGAGATAGGGGATGGAGCGGTGCGTGTGAAATCAGCTTTCCAGAAGCAGACTCTGAAAAGGAGATGAGGTCCGACCACAGCAGAGAGAGGGGAGATGGGCGAGACAGTGCAGAGGAGAGGGCGAGCCCTCTGTCTCAGGGACAGCTGATGCTTATGGCCCAAAGCTGAAAATGAGGTAAGATGGGATCTGAAGGCATCGACGCCCAAGAGAACATCTTGTGTTGAAGGGCTCTTCTTCCCCTCCAGCTCCAGGTGTGAGACGGCACTGCACTGCTAGACCGCCAACTGACAGACCGGGACACATGTCCTTGTAAGATTTTTACAAGGTCATTCTGTAGAAATTAAAAATGTAAAAGTGTGTGGATGAGGCTTCCGGATGTATCCACACTGCCACAAATGACAAGGTCTTTAAATGGATTGATATTCTGTCATGTTCTCTCTCTCTCTCTCTCTCTCTCTCTCTCTCTCTCTCTCTGTGTGTGTGTGTGTGTGTGTGTGTGTGTGTGTGTGTGCGCGCGCGCGCGCGCGCGCGCGCGCGCGCACGCGCAGAATCTCTCACTGGCTTGGAACTCAGCAAGTAGCTAGTCTGGAAGGTCGTAAGCCCCAGGGATCCATCTGTCTCTACCACCCCAACACCGGGATTATAAGCACATGCTGCTACAGACAACTGAGAACTGAACTTAGGACCTTGTGCTTGCATGGCAAGCCCTTGACCAAGCCTGGAAATGATTTATTTATATGTATTTAATTACATTTATTTAATGGCAGAGGATGTGCATTCCAAGTGTGCATGTGGAGGTCAGAGTTGTATATAATTTCTTCCTTTTTTTTTTTTGAGACAGGGTCTCTTTTTTTATTTTTTAAAGTATATCATATTTTTATTGAAAATATTAGTCTACTATCCTAACAACTATTTTTCACTTATATTGTCAAGTTGCATGCTGTGTAATGGGCCATTACATGCAATACTTCACACACTACACAGGAAACGCATAAATTTTACATATTTACAGTGTTAAAGCCAAATATGCAAAGTTTCATTAAATGCTACCTTTCAAATATAATATGGGAATAGCTGACACTGTCCAGGTCACAGAAAAAGAAAATAATCAAAAGATGAGTCTGAAAACTCTGCTTTCCAAAACCTCCCAGTGACCCCAAATGTAAGATACGTAAACATCTAAGGTTTACTTTGGAAATCTCAAAGGCTCCTTAGATGACTCTTGGACACCGGGGCGATGCTGCTGTTTACGAATCATCAGGTGCAGACACTGTCTTCAGGATGCCTGCCGTGTTTTCACTTAGAAGCACACCTGCAGGAAGAGCTCCTGCTTACACCAGGCCAAGGCAGAAAGGCAGCGGTACAGCGGTAGAATCAGGCCCTAAGACAGGGTGTCTCTATATTCCTGGCTGTCTTGGAACTCTTTATGGAGACTAGGCTGGCCTCAGATTCACAGAAATCCACTTGCTTCTGCTTCCTGAGTGCTGGGAGTAAAGGTTTATACCACCACACCCAGCGGTATATAGATCTTCATCCGTTCATTCGCTACCACATACATAGACTGTTTCCAGGTCTCGGCTAGGAGGGAGCGTACAAAGAATGCTGGAGCTCAAACATCTCCATGAGGAGCTGGATTCACGTTCTTTGGGTGCATGCCCTGCAGGGAATCGCTGCGTGGATGAACCTCATGGCCACCCAAGTGAAATAAGCCAGGTACAGAAAGACGAAGATCACATGACCTCACTTACACGGAGAATCTTTTCTGAAAAAGTCAAATACATAGAAACGGAAAGTTAAAAGGTGCTTTTGGGAAAGGTGAAAGAAATTAGAGTAGGTTAAAAGCCGTAAGTTTGAAGTTAAAAAGAATTTTTAAAAATCTAGTACCGTATAAAGTCAGAGCATGGCATTTGTATGAAATACTGAAAATCTTCCAAGAGAATACATTGTAACTTCTCTTACCACATACAAAAAGGATAACTAGGGGAGATGACCTTGGAATATTCTGCCAGGTGGTAGAATCATTTCACTGTGTTCAGTACGTATCAAAACATCATGTGATCTACCTTAGACATATACAACTGAAACTAAAATAAGTAAGAAATAAATGGAAGTCAAGGGTGAAGGGGAGACCTATATGCAAAAGAGACTTGGGGGGTATCAAATTTCTAAAATAAAAATTATTATGTTTAGATAAACATACTTGGACATTAAGTGCAAGGAATGGAGACTCGGGGCTGGGGCTGCAGCTGAGTAGGAAAAGTGCTGGCTTAGTGTGCACAAGGCCCTGGGTACGATGCCCTGCATTGCATCAAGCAAGCATGCTAGTCTCAGCACTGGGGACAGGAAGTAGGAGAATCAGAAGTTCAAGATCGTCCTTGGCTACATAGGAAGTTTGAGGCCTGCTTGGAATACTTTTGGAGGCTGCCTCCAAAAGAAAGAAAAAGAGAGAGGGGTGCTGGAGATGTGGCTTACTTGGTAGAGTTCTTACCTAATACACAGGAGGTATTGGGTTTAAATCCAGCACTTCATGAACCCAGTGCGATGGCGCATGCCTATAATCTCAGCAGAGCAGGAGCAGCGGGATCAGAAGTTCAAGGTCATCCTTGGTAACACATGAAGTTCAGGATCAACCTGGGCTGAAGACCCCGTCGACAAAAGCAAGAATGAAAAATGGGTGTACATGAGCACTGTGGTCACTTTTTCTTGACTTACTGGGTCTCTGACTAGGATGGGGCTTCTGGAGTGGCTGGCAGTTCTTGACGGAGATAGCGTCGTGATAATCAAGTAAGCTAGGCATCTGGGGGTTTTCTGTATCCGAGGCTTTATTTTACGAGGTTAACACCGTCAAGGGTAGCATTCTCCCATGTTACGGGTATGTGGTTTAAGCTCCCACACTCAACACTTAAAGGAGCCAGCGACAGTGACTCCTCAAGACACAAGTGCTGTGTCAGCTCTACTTTTCTCTCAGCACCACCAGCAAGGCCAACAAGTCTGACACAAGGAAAATAACAAAGGACATGGAGTCCGGCAGATCTGAACTCATGTCTGCCGTCTACACTTTTGAGAGGCCACCTTCTCCTTAATGGCTATACAGTGTTGTGAAAGTCGCCCAGTCTCACAGTGCTTCAATTTCCTTGTGTCATAAAAAAGATAATGGATTGTTGTAAGGATTAGGTAAGTGTGTGCAATGGTACACAGTAGGCGCTTAGTGGTGCTTTACTATAATTATTTTTATGAGTCAAGGAACAGGTTGGCCAGGTTCTAATACATGGAAACTGTGTGTGAATCTGCCGCCATGCTGGGCAGTCGTCCTGAATATTCCCATAGTTGTTCCATGACTAAAACAAAGGTCTTTTCTCCTCCTCTTGGCTGCCTTCTTGTGGAAGACAGGCCCAAGCAAGGAGGCATTACGTCATGCCTGTGAGTGCTGGGAGCATGTGACCCTCTGTGGGGTATTTGTCCCTGAATACAGTTAAGTGAATTAATAGTCAATGAGTATTAGAGAACCAATGTGTGACCCTTCCAGTAATAAAGACAATAACAAAACTCCTTCATCGGCTGCTCCTTTCCCTCCTAGGCTCAGAAGCATGAGTGTGTGTGTGTGTGTGTGTGTGTGTGTGTGTGTGTGTGACACTGGGTTCTCTGCAGGTAGTTCTCTGTTCCTATATATCCAGCCTAATTTGCTAAGGCCACCAGAACCTACTCTCCCTCTCCAAAGACAAGTCTGGGTCATCTCCTTTTCCTCCTTGGGACATTTGACAATGCCTGAGATATTTGTGCTTGTCACAAACTGAGAGGTGCTCCTTGGGTCAGTGACTTTCCTCATCACTCTGATGGAATATCAACAGACCCAACTTAAAGAGGCAGTGCTTTGTGGCTTGTGGTCTGAGAAAGTACATCATTACGACAGGGGAGACACAGCAGCAGACGTATGGATTATTTTTCTCATTGAGCGCCAAAATATTCAGCAAAAGCAGGTAAGGAAGGGAGGGTTGATTGTGGCTCCCAGTTTCAGGGTACAGTCCATCACAGTAGGAAACATGGTGGCAGGAGTGGGGAGTGGCTGGTCACATTGGATCCACAGCCAGGAAGCAGAGAGAGGTGAATGTTGAAACTCGGCTCAGTTTACTTCTTGTTGTTGTTGTTTTTGAAAGATTCATTTAATTATATGTGTGCATGTGTGTGTGTGTGTAGGGGTAAGTGCACGTGAATACAGTGCCCAGGGAGGCCAGAAGCCAGGGGGCGGGGCGGGGGGGGGGGGTCGTGGCGTCTGCTCCCTTGCAGCGGGAGTTACAGGCACTTGTGAGTTAGTCCTCTGGGAGAACAGCAGTATACAGACTTAACTGCTCAGTTTTTCTCCAGCCCCTGGATTTATTTGTTTTTTTTATCCCTCAGCCTTTGACCCCAGACCCATGGAATGGTACTGTACATAGTCAGGAAAGACCTGCCTCAGTTAACCTGATCTTGAAACTTCCTGACAGACTTGTCCGGAGGTTTATCTCCCTGATCATTCTAGATCTTGTTAAGCTGACAATATTAACTATCACCACAGAGTTCATGGAGATGTGAGCATATGGTTGGGACTCTTCACAATCCGGTGGACTAGGAAGCAGAGGGCTCAGGCAAAGGCAGGCTAGTCTATAAGCCCTTACGTTCTGTCCCTTAGTGGCCTGCTCTTTCAGCTAGGTCCCACCTCCTAAAGGCTCCATGACCTCCCCAAAACAGTATCACCGCCTGACAACCAAGTGCTAAACATAGGAGGCTGTAGGGAGTGTTTCACAATCAAATCATAACATCACTAAACATCGCACAGGACATCTTACCACAGCAAAGAGCTAGCCAGATGTAAACATCAGCACTACAAAGTGGAGAAGCCCTGATGTAGAGGGAAGTGGACAAGGAGACTTGTGGCTGTGACCTCCCAGCCCTGCCCCAGATGACTTGGCAAGCCTTCAGCTTACACACAGAGTACTAGCGGCTCTAAACCATTACTCAACTTGCCCAAAGATTTTAGTTATTAAAAGGGTGGTATTTATAAGGTCCACTCTTCGCTAGAGATCTTCCTGGCCAAGGTTTCCTAAGAATCAAAATTTACAGTTATTTTTTAATTTTCAACTATATATATTTTTTTTCATTTTGAGACAGGGTCCCATAATGTATCGAAGTCTGGCCTCAGATTTTGAATATAACCTAGGATAAACTTGAACTTTTTGATCCTTTTCTCTGCCTACTGAATTCTGGGACTATAGGCATGAGCCATCTGGTTTTATGTGGTGCTGGGATTGAATCCAGGGTGTTGTAGGTAGCAGGCAAGCACTCTAGCAACTGAGATACATCCCAGTCTTCTTTTTTTTAAAAATTATTTTAATGTTTAATCATCTTTTGCAGCACTTGTGAATGCTAGGCAAACACTCTACCACTGAGCCCCCCACCCCACCTCCCTCATGGTTACCTCTAAAATGAGACCCTCAAAAGACAATCTGAACCACAGGAAAGAGATTTTGAATTTCTCTTGCCTTGCAAGTGGCTCATTGCACAGCCTCTCCGTGGCTTTCTGTTCCCATCTCTAAGATGATCCCAGCCCGTCTAAGCCAGCATGCAAGCCCTTTCAAGTTCAGGCCCTGTCCATCCTCCATCCATCCCGGCAGCCCTCTCCGTCTCACACTGGCTGTGAGTGGCTCACCTGGCTCCCCGCCCCATCCTCCACCTCATAGTCAAACCTTTGTTCGCCGGCTCCCATCTGGGGTACCCTGCTCCCTGGATACACCAGATGAACTTACAGGGAGAAGAGAGGACGGTTTCTCATTTGAATTCTTAGGTCCTTATTTAAATTGTATGAGGAAAAAGAGCAAGGAGCCAGCAAACCCATGATATAGCGTGGCTCTTTCAAAGAGTGCATTTGTATCATGAAGAAAAAAGTCTAAGGATTTTTGAAGTCACGCTGAGGTAGATGTACGGTAGATGCTTTCGCTGACTATCAAAGGTGGTTTTAGAAATAACCTGAAGTGCTAATAACCTCTCTTGTCCCCAGTGGGCCTGCCCAGTAAGCATAGTGCCCTTCCCTAGATGATCAGCCTGAAGTGTGTGACACAGAGAACCCTGCCAAAGATCACACTGCTCGTACATCATCACCGGCCTCTTCATTTTGCTCCCTTCAACTTTGAAATCAAAGGACATTGAAATGACCTACTTTCCAAATGGAAAGGGGGGGAAAAAAAGAATGCATTTGCCTTTAAAAAAAATCCAATAAAATATTATGTAAATGTCCTGTGGGTGGTAGTCATATGTAATAAAAATCGTGGAGGTGGCGTGCATACACGTGAATTGTGTCTTTGCTTACTCTCCTTCCCTGGCTTCATGCCCTCCCCGCTGCTGGCTTCTGTCCCCTCCTTCACTGGACCCCTTGCCCAGTTAATGCCCACCTGAAAATCCATCTCTGAAGTTCCTTGCTTCCTAAGCTCCTCTCATCTCAGCCCCTACACACACTTCTAGTTCAGGCTAGACCAAATGTCTTCTTCTGTGAGTTTCTGGAGGCAGGGCACAGAGTTAAATAAACCCTGAAGGGAAACTGATCAGCAGGATAGCCAGAGCAAGAGGGAGGGGGGTAATGAGGCGCAGTCGTTGTCCAAAGGAGAGACAGTGCAGAACTTTCCACAATCTAGTCTCGTTTCCAGTTCAGCCCATGCCGGGGCAGGAGCTTCTGACCAGCACCAAGTCTCCTCAGCAAGCCAGGGCATGACAGCCATTCTGATTTGTCTTCACACTCCCGCTGGACAGGCACCAAGCCCTGCTCAGCCCTGTGCACCAACCTACTGCTAGGTGCCAGCACGTCTCTGCCTTTTGGCCTGAGAGACCTGAATCTAGTTTGAGTTTTGCCAGCTCAGTGTGGCCGTCTCGTGTGGGCTTCTCCACCTCTAAGAGAAAGAAGGACAAGTGGTGCCGAGTCCCCCAGGCAGCCGGAGTGTCACCCCCGTGAGTGACTGTGGAAGTTTTTTGGAAGTCATCAAGTGCTTCTGGAGGAGTGGAAGGGACTGTTGTTTTTAAACTAAATGAGGACAGCCTGGTGCTCTGGGTTTTCCAGTGCGATGCTGTGCGACCAGAATAACCAGATTGCATGTTATGCCTCTACACATACGTGAACACGCACACGCACACACCCTGACTGGAGAATGTGTCTTTGGGGCCTTCCCAAGATGCTCTGAGAGATGACATGCAAAAGCAGTCCAGAGATGGTTTGGGGCCTCTTCGGGTTTAAGAGAGCAAAGCCTGAGAGGAGAGAGATACAGGGTCCAAATCCAGGAAGGGTTTCCTGTTTGGGGACATCAGGCCATACGGTCCTGAGTTGCTTCCCTGGGCTAGGCCCTAGTAACACAAGATGTCACAGGTATCTGTTTGAACAGGGACAGCTCACTTATAGATAAACTATTCTATACAAAGCACTGGAGATCAGCATTCAGTGACACACTAGATGGTATAGAAGCCTGAGGCAGCCATGGAACCCTGGGGAGACAAGCTCACATAAGACATACGAGATGTAGGCTGTTTAGAGATGAAACTGTTGGAATAGGACTGTGTTAGTCACCTACACATAATTTACATTAAAAATGTCTTTATTCCAGAGGGATTTTTTTTAAAGGCCTAGAAGTTTGGGGAACCATTGGATTGGCTACATTGTAAGCTCCCTTTGCAAGAGGAGCTCTCTCAGTCTTCTCAACCTCATCCCCAGTGTGGATGCTCTGCATCCATCCATCCATGCTCTGCACTGTGGTCAAAGCTGCTGCAAAATACAAAGAAAGAGCTGGAGCGATCGCTGTCAATAACATATAGTGGGGCAGGCGTCGGGACCTGAGTTCAATCCCCAGCACCCATGTGGAAAAGCTAGGTGTGGTGGTGCGCCCTTGTAATCCCAGCACTGGAGAGGCAGAAATGAAAAGATTCTTGAGGCTCACCGGCTAGTCAGCCTAGCTGAGTTGTTGAGCCTGAGGTCCCAGTGAAAGACTCAGTCTCCAAAAGAAAGTGGATGGCTCCTGAGGAGTGATACCTACAGTTAACTTCTGACCTCCACATGCACATGTATACATGTGCACTCACAAACATGAGAACATACACACGTGTGTACACACACAACACAAGGCCAGTATCAGGACACCTGGATGATTCTAGACATCCAGTGGACACTGACTTGACACCTCCTGTGTGGGTCACTGGGTTCAGCAACCAGATTATAGTCATGGACGGTGGGTTGGAGAATGGTAACAGTGTGATCATGCCCCTGCCTACTTAGACAGCAATGGGGACAGCTGGCCAGCAGAGGCCGTCAACACCAGGAATGGAGTCAGTGCTATTCTGGCCAGCAGTGACTGCTCTGCTGCCGTGGGGAGTCCAGCAGGGACTGCGTGTCATTCCATGGCTTTGCTCCACTTGGCGTTTCTGGATCTCAATAATTCACACCTTCCCAGCCCTGGGCATTTATGGAGCAAGGACCAATTCTTTCTGTCTAACTTCAGGCACACAGAGAGACTCTCAGAATAGGTGCTAAACCAATGGAAGGTGGGACCAGCACTGTGTGCCAACAGAAGAGCAGCGGGGAGTGTCACCTGCCCTGGAACCCTGGGTTCACAATTATAAGTGACTTGAATTTACATCTCAACTTACTTAGCTATTTCTATTCTAAAATATGGTCCATTATTAGGATATTAAGAGGCAGTATACAAAGTACAAAAGAATATATGACCTACGTATATTTGAATGCACACAGCATAGTGACAGCCACCTTGGTGAGCCTTTTCTATGTCATCCCCCAACGACCCCAGAGACCCTACCCTGGATAGCATCCTGAATCTTCTGATCAATGTTTCTATCACTTTTCATAGTTTCAGTCCAAAATTATATGTATAAAAATTATGTTTCTTGTATTGAGCTTTATAAAATTGTAAAATTTTATATGTCAAAAGTTATACATATTTACTATATCTATCTTGATGGGGTTGAACATAGGCAAACACCCCATAGTATTGATGCCAGCCCTCTGGTACCAAACATAACCAACTATTTCCTTGTGTCTTTTTTCTTCTTTACTGTGGCTTTTTTAACCTTCGTGTGTGTGTGTGTGTGTGTGTGTGTGTGTGTGTGTTTAACAAAGATCTCACTATGTAGTCTAGGCTGGTCCCAAACTTAAGATCCTCCTGCCTCAGCCTCCTGGGTGCTAGAATTACAGGAGTGCTCTCCATCACACCTGGCCTTCATGTATTTTTAGGAATTGACCTCAAGTTGTCAAGCTTGAGTAGCAAACACTTTTAGCCCTGAGCCATCCCACCGGCCCCTGGCCATAGCATACTTTTTTTTTGGGGGGGGGTTTTTCGAGACAGGGTTTCTCTGTGTAGCTTTGCGCCTTTCCTGGAGCTCACTTGGTAGCCCAGGCTGGCCTCGAACTCACAGAGATCTGCCTGGCTCTGCCTCCCTAGTGCTGGGATTAAAGGTGTGTGCCACCACCGCCCGGCCATAGCATACTTTTAAAGTGCACAGTACCATACTGCTGTCTGTAGGCATCACAGTACACAGTAGCTCCCTAACAATTACTTACCTCATGGAAGTGAAACTTTATACATACCAAGTCACAAATCCTCCCTCCCTCCATCCCCCCGTGGCCACCATTCTACTCTCTGCTTTTATGAATTTGGTTATTTTAGATGCCCCAACTAAGTGGATTTGCCTTTCTATATCTGGCTTATTTCACTAAATCTAATGTCTTCCAGGTTTATCCACACTATTGCAAGTTGTAGTGCCTCTTTTTTCTTTCCTTGTCCCTCTCCTTTCCTCTTTCCTGTCAGGGTCTCTCGGTGTAGCCCAGGCTGGCTTTGACTTCACAATCTTCCTGACAGCCTCTCGAGTGCTAGGATTACAGGCACCATTGGCTTAGATAGATTTCTCTCTTTTAAGGCTGAAAAATACTCTTTTGTCTGTATTCCATTGACCTCTTTATGCGTTAATTTCACGTCTTTCCCTGTATCTTTAATTCATTCATATCCCTCTATAGATGCTACTATTGTGTGAATGGAAGGTAGTTACTATTTCTCTGCTTGTCTCTAGACATTGTGCTTATTCTCAGCTTTGTACCACAATCGGCAGAGTTCTGTGAGTATTCTCATATGCCCCGGGCTTCGTGTGAGTATATGATAGGATGCTTGTTGCTGTCTTGTAAGGTAGTGGCTCGTATTGTAGGTTTAGCATTCACTGTTGCCTGTGACATGGTCCAGAATATTCCCGGCCTTCCTCCACAGTCCCCAGCTGAGGCATTGCTCTGTGCACCATTCCCGGATACTAACTGACCTTGTGTGTGCTACCTTTTAGGGCTTTGGCCTACTTCATGCTTTTCCTTTTTCTTCTCCTTTGACAAACACAGACTCAAAGCCTCACCTCCCTACCTAACCACCAATTCTTCTGCACCTTTGGACACTAGGTCTGCAAAGGACAGATACAGGGAAGCCCTAGGTCTGTTACCTCCTGGCATTGTGGTTTTAGAGTTCCTCATCTCTCTGACCCTAGATTTTCACCATTAAAACAGAGTAGAAATGCCCCAACTTGCTGAATGTTTGCTGAGGCCAAGCTCGCTTTTCTCTACAACATTCCAAAACTGATAGAATGTAATGTCACGTAGAGGCTGGGGTAGTGAATTTTGGAATGAGACCATCTTGTTCTTGAAGATTGTAGAGGCTGGGGTAGTGAAATTTGGAATGACACCATCTTGTGCTTGAAGATTGTAGAGGCTGGGGTAGTGAACTTTGGAATGAGACCATCTTGTGCTTGAAGATTATGTGGTGCAATGGATATTCAAGACTTAGGGTTTGTACAGAAGATCTGCAACAATTTCTGATTGTTACAATATGCACACCTGTAAGCAGGAATCACTATGTGTGTATGCATATGTGTGTGTGTGCAAGTGCAGGTACCTGAACACACATATACACACGGGGGAGGCCAGAGATGGATTTTGAGTGTTATTTTTAGCATTCATAAACCTTGTTTACTTTGTTTTGTGAAACAAGGTCTCACAGGACCTGGGGATCACCAATTAGACTAGACTGACTGCCCAGCAAGTCCCAGAGAGCTACCTGCCTCTGCCTCCCCAGTGCTGAGACTATAACTCATGCACCACCTCTTTTGTTTTGTTTTTAACTGTTACTGGGGCCTGAGAGATGGCTTTGCAGTTAGGAGCACTGACTACTCTTCCAGATGTCCTGGGTTTGAATCTCAGCACCCACATGGTGGCTAACAACTGTCAGTAACTCCAGTTCTGGGGAGATCCAACTCCCTCTTCTGACTTCTGTGGGCACTGCGTGAATGTGATGCACAGATACACATGCAGGTAAAACATCTATACACATAAACTAAAAATAAATCAATCTTTTAAAAGTACTATGTTTTTGTTCTTTCTTGAGAATGTCATACATCTATACAATGAAATATGATATCCATCACCTATTTTCCATCTCCAACTCCCCCTGTTCCTCGCCTAACATCAGGCTTGACAACTCCATGTTTTCTTTCTTTCTTGATAACCCACTAAGTCTAACCAGTCTGCTCATATGTGCATGGGTGTAGGGCCACCCACTGGAGCATGGGACACTTACCAATGGAAACATCCTAAAAAAAGAATTCTCCCTCTAACAAGGGCTGTCAATCAGCTCCTCAGTAAGGGGCGGGAACTAGATTGCCCCTCCCCCCATCCGTGCCAGAATTTGGGCTGCCTTAATCTTGTGGAGGTCATCGCTTCTGTGAGTTCTTGAGTACAATGGCTGTGTCGTGTCCAGAAGACAGCACGGCATCCTCTCCATCCTCCTGCTCCTCCATTCCTCTGCCTCCTCTTCCACAACGTTCCCCAAGCTTCGGCCAGGGCAGGAGAGGGACTGATAAAGAGGTCCCACTTAGGGCTGAGTTTTTGTCTTAGCTAAGGTTTCTATTGCTGTGATGAAACACCATGACCAAAAAGCAAGTTAGGAAGGAAAGGGTTCATTTGGCTTACACTTCCACATCCTGGTCCATCATTGGGAGGAAGTCAGAACAGGAACTCAAACAGGGCAGAAACCTGGAGGCAGCAGCTGATGCAGAGGAAATGGAGGAGTGCTGCTTACTGGCTTGCTCCTATGTCTTGCTCAGCCTGCTTTCTTGTAGAACCCAGGACCACCAGTCCAGAGATGGCACCATCCACAATGGGCTGGGCCCTCCCTCATTGATCACTAATTGAGAAAATGCCTTACAGCTGGATCTCACAGAGGCTTTTCCTCAACTGAGGCTCCTTCCTCTCTGATGACTCTAGCTTGTGTCAAGCTGACACACACACCAGCCAGTGCAGCATTCCTCTCTTATTCTTGCCACTTTGACCAGCCATGTGTCTCTGCATGACTGTTGTCCACAGTGAAATGAAGCATCTCTGACCAAGGCTGAAAGCAGTCCAGGTCTATGGCTTTAAACATAAATATTTACAAGGCAATTTGACAAAAGTATAACAATTCACTAAGATAATAACAGCTTCTACCTAGGACCTAGGACCTCCCCATTCACGGGCTTTTGACCAATATTATAGTAGCGAGGCATGACATTTCCCCCAGTATGGAGCAGGCCTCACATCTGATCAGAGAGTGATTGGTTACGCTGTCACGGTCATACCACTATTGTGCCATTGGGCACATCTTCCTCTGCCTGTTGATTTTAACATGAGTTCTGGGGGATCAAACTCAAAAGCCTCATTCTTGCATGGCAAGCGCTTTGCCAACTGAGCTATCTGTCTCCCCAGCAGAGTCACTTCTAAAAACATCAATTTATGGGCAAAGCAACTGAGGCTCCAAGCAATTATATACCTTGCCAAAGGCAAATGGTCAAGTTAGGCTTCACACCTGGCTCATGACAAGCTCAAGCCTATGATCGTTTGTTTGCTGTTGTTTTTAACTGAAGTTCAAAAATGAGAAGCCAAAAAGAAAGTGCTAAAATCAGAAAGTCCTTTTTTTTTTTTTCTTGGTCCATGTTGATTGTCCAGCTGAACCAGATAACGGTGACTTGACTTGTGCCTGAGTGTTTTGTTTCTGCAAACAAAAATTTCCAGATGGAAAGAATGTCTGCGACATTCTGGTGACTTGGTGGCGTAGTGGGGGCAAAAGATGCATTCATTTGGTGAAAATGTTTGTTTAAGGTAAATCTGTTGCCAGGAGCTGATGCTTCTGTCTTTCCATTCCCTACAAAGCAAGTGGACAAATAAGTCAAGCCTGAGCGTGGATTACTGTCTCCTCCCGGCTGTCTGGTGACTTGTGAAACTCCTTGGCATGAGGTGTTGAGGGCATCTTGATAGTGGAAAGATTAGGTTTTAACTTGGTCAAATGGCAAGCAGAAGCCTTTAGACCATTTGAGTCTTTTGAAGCACCAACTCCCATCTTGTGCCTTCCTGGCATTTTTATCTGGGTACCCCAAACACTTTACCAAGCACTGTTCAATAAGAATGATGTCTGGGTGTACTCACTCATAAGTGGATATGAGCTGTAAAACAAAGGATAATTATGTTACAACCCACAGACCCGGGGAGACTAGGTAACAAGGAGGGTTGGTGGAGGACATCGAGATCTCCCTGGGAAGGGGAAATAGAAGAGACTGCATGAGTGGACTAAGGGCTGGTGGGGATGGGAACATGAGTGATCAGGTGAGAGGGATAGAGGGGGAGAGTACTGAAAGAGACTACTGGAAAAGGGAGGCACTTCGGGGTCAGGTAAAAACGTGGCGCAAGGGAACCTCCCAGGAATCTAAAAGGATGACCCAGCTGAGACTCCTAGCAATAGTGGAGATGTAGCCTGAACTGGCCGTCTCCTGTGACCAGATCGGTGCCTAGTCCGATTGTCGTCAGAGAGGCTTCATCCAGCAGCTGGTGGAGACAGATGCAGATCCACAGCCAAACAGCCAGATTTCAGGGAATTCTGCAGAAGATGGGGAGGAAGGATGGTAGAAGCCAGAGGGGTCAAGAACACCACGAGAAAACTCACAGAATCAATGAACCTGGGCTCATAGGGGCTCACAGAGACTGAACCAACAACCAGGGAGTCTACATGGGACTGACCTAGGTAATCTGCATGTATGTTACAGTCATGTAGCTTGGTCCTCCTGTGGGACTCCCATCACTGAGAACAGGGGCTGTCTCTGACTTTTTTACTGGTTTTTGGGACCCTGCTGCCAATACTGGGTTGCCTTACCCAGCCTTAATACATGGGGAGGTGCAACTTGATATGCCATGTGTTGTTAATACTCATGGGAGACCTGCCCTTTTCTGAACAGAAATGGTGGCGTTGATTGAGGGTGGGAACAGAAGGGAGTGGAGAGGAGGGGCTGGGAGAAGAGGAGGGAGAGGAACTGCAGTCAGGATATAAAATAAATAAATAAATTTATATAAAAAAATTAAAGTTAGCCAGACGGTGGTGGCGCATGCCTTTAATCCTAGCACTTGGGAGGCAGAGGCAGGAGGGTCTCAGTGAGTTCAAGACCAGTCTAGTCTACAGAGTAAGCTCCAGGGCAGCCAGGACCATTACACAAAGAAACCCGTCTCAAAAAAAGAATGGTGTCTGGGATGTGTCTGGTCATAGACAGGTATCAGGAGACTTGTAAAGGAGCTCCCTTTGTGGGATTAAGCTGGCATCTTGGTCGCTGGTAAATAGCATCATTTTAACCCAAGATAGACAAGGGTATATCAGCATGCAGATAAAGAAGTCAGGAGACTTCTGTTTGGTGTAGCCCAAAGGAAAAGACAAAGGATTGGGGGTGTAAGTTTGAGGTGTGTAGCAAGAAGAGACAGCCCCATTAGATGGCTGAGGGGTCAGAGGGGACCCCCTGTTCCTGGAGGAGTGTAAGCAGTAATTAGATGTGAACAACACAAGGGGGTCTTGGTAGTTTGAATAAAAATGCCCCCCATAGACTCATAGGGAGTGTCATTATTGGAGGTGTGGCCTTGTTGGAGGAAGTGTGTCACAGGGGGGTGGGCTATGAAGTTTCAGAAGCTCAAGCCAGGCCCAGTTGCTCACTTGCTTTTCCTGCTGCCTATTGATCTAGATGTAGAACTTTACCTTTCCAACACCATGTCTGCTTGTGTGCTGCCATGCTTCCCACCATGACAATAATGGACTAAACCTCTGAACGGTAAGCTACCCCCAGTGAAATGTTTTTCTTCATAAGAGTTGCTGTGGTCATGATGCCTCTTCACAGCAATAAAACCCTAACTAAAACATGGGTTTCCTTGGCCTGGAGAATCTCCCATCTTATTACTCTACCCCATGTCCCCAGATACCCCATGGATATCTGGACTCTGCCATACTGACTTTAAATTCCCAGTTCCAACTTCACCATATTCCAGGAGGAAAGAGTTTTATTGCTGTGTGTGTGTGTGTGTGTGTGTGTGTGTGTATCTATCTATGTATGTATGTATGTATGTATGTATGTATTTATTTATTTATTTATTTATTTATTTATTTATTTATTTATTTATTTATTTATTTATAGATGGACCCTCACTACATTGCCCAAGTTTGGGCTCAAGTGTCCTTCCTGCCTTAAGCTTCTGTGTAGCTTAGACAACAAGAATATTTCTGTTTCCATCTGTCTTCCATGATGTATTGTTGGTTGGGTTTTGTTTTGTTTTGTTTTGGTTTGGTTTGGTTTGGTTTTGGTCTTTTGGGGGGCCCACCACCCAGCTCCCAAATAAATCACACACAGAGGCTTATTATTAATTATAAATGTCTAGCCTTAGCTTGGCTTGTTTCTAGCCAGCTTTCCTTAGCTTAAATTATCCCATCTACCTTTTGCCTCTAGGCTTTTTTCTTTTCTTACTTCTGTATATCTTACTTTCACTCCAACTCTGTGGCTGGCTGGGTGGCTGGCAGGCTGTGTGTCTGGGTGGCTGGCCCCTAGCATCCTCTTCCTTCCTCTCTCATTACTTCTTCCATCTCCCAGATTTCTCCTTCTATCCCTTCTCTCTGCCTGGCAGCCCCACCTATCCTTTCTCCTGACTAGCTATTGGCCATTCAGATTTTTATTAGACCATCAGGTGTTTTAGACAGGGAAAGTAACACAGCTTCACAGAATTAAACAAATATAACATAAACAAAAGTAACACACCTTAAAATAATGTTCCCCAGCAGTGATTGTTTGGAAGCACTAAGTCTTGGTGACCTCTATGTCAGTCCAGCTCCCCTGAAAAGCAGGTGCTAACGCAGACCTAACCACAAAAGGATGGGAGAAACAATACATGTGAGAGCAAACCACTAAGAGCTGAAGGAAGCTGGAGGAATCCTAGGGATGGGAAAAGAGTTGGAGTTATCCTGAAAGAGTCCAAAGAGGCCATCAAGATGGCTCAGCAGATCAAAGCACTTGCCGCACAAGCCTAGTAATCCACGTTCAATCCCCAGAACCCACATGAAAAAGCCAGATGGAGTGGCATGAATCTGTAATCCTTGTCTTCCTAAGGTGAGATGCAAGGTGGAGATAGGAGGCTCTCTTGGAAGCTTGCAGGTCAGCTAGCCTGGAATATACAGCTTGGCAGAAACAATACGAGAGCCCTGCTTTGAGAACGTGGAAGGAGAGGACTAACTCCTAAAATTGTCTTCTACATGCGAACCATATCACACAAGCACATGCACACACACAAAAGCACAAACACACGCTTGCACATGCACATGACAACAACAATAATAATAAATAAAATTTAAGAACAACAACAAATTGTGCCCAGAGAGTCAGACTCAGTAATATGCACGTCTGGCTTGAGTGAGGAGACAAAGAAGGAAGCCTGGGCCAAAGTATCCTCAAGTAGCCTGTCATGCTGTCTAAGGAAGCTTCAGACTGTTTGGGGAGTATGGTGCTTAAGTCAATATGGTTTATCACAGAGGCTGGGTGTCTCCTAAGTAACACAGCTGCCTTGGCATGTTCACTGCCTCAGCCAATGGGAAGAGAGTCTGGGGGAAAGCTTGACTGTGAGAACATGGAATGGGTTTCAGATCAGTCACCTGGGACATTACAATCATTCTCTTCATAGTTGGAAGGAAATCTGTGACTTGGCCTCATGCCACTCCAGTGTCCCGTAGATATTCTCTCTCTCTCTCTCTCTGTCTCTCTGTCTCTGTCTCTCTGTCTCTCTGTCTCTGTCTCTCTCTGTCTCTCTCTGTCTCTCTCTGTCTCTCTCTGTCTCTCTCTGTCTCTCTCTGTCTCTCTCTCTCTCTCTCCCCCAGGATCTCTGAGGTTGCCCTTGAATTCCTGATCTTCTCCCACTTCCCAAGCACTGGGACTATACGTATATGACCCTACACCTGTCATTTGCTGGCTCATTCCTTTTGTGATCCAAATATATTTGGTCCTGTAGGTACCCAACAATGATATGTGAAACAAATGAGTGAAACTGCAGTTTCTCAGTGTTCCTCGAACGTCTTCACACAAGGAAAGAAAGGTAAACTCCATAGCCCTAAGAGCATACTTGTCACCCCAACCCAGCCTCTGCTCACATGCTGCCATCTGCTTTGGTTGCGGGGAGTGGTGTGCATGCTCATGCTTCTTCCTCAAGAAGGCACTTGACCAACAGTCTTATTCTACCTAACTAACTGTCTTCCTTTCTCAGAAACCAAGAAGAAGGAGGAGGAGGAGGAGGAAGAGGAGGAGGAGGAAGAGGAGGAGGAGGAAGAGAAGGAGAAGTAGAAGGAAGAAGGAGGAGGAGGAGGAGGAAGAAGAAGAAAAAAGAAGAAGAAGAAGAAGAAGA
>CABHPH010148839.1:0-12734 GCA_902168325.1 Peromyscus nudipes | reverse complement strand
GAAGAAGAAGAAAAAAGAAGAAGAAGAAGAAGAAGAAGAAGAAGAAGAAGAAGAAGAAGAAGAAGAAGAAGAAGAAGAAGGCTTCAGCCTTCTTTGAGCTTGACTATTAAGGGCCCATCACTCACACAATTTTGAATTTGTCCTAATCATAGTACTTAAGGTGTTATGATCTTATTTGTCAGGGTAGGTGAAGATATGATCAGTTAAGTCAAGCAAGGTGATACTCGAGTAGAGTAGCTCCTCACCCAATGTGAGTGGTTTGTTGGTTGGTTTGTTTATTTTTGGTTTTTGAGACAGAGTTTCATGTATCCCAGGCTGACTTGCAACTCTTTATGTAGCCATGGATCCTCCTATCTCCACATACCAAGTGCTGGGATCACAAGAGTGAGCCATTGTACCCAGCTTGACTGGCATCTTGTATATGTATATTTGTGTGTGCATGTATCTGTGCAGATGTTCTTATCCATGCATGCACAGGGGCCCAGAAGTCATTAGGTGTCTTCTTCAATCACTCTCCACCATTTGTTTTTGAGATAGGGTCCCTCATTGAACCTGGAGCTCAGTTTGAGTTAGATTGGCTGGCCAGTGAGCTACCAGGATCCCCCAGTTTTTACCCCCCAGTGTTGGAGTTATAGCTACATGCCACTGTGACCAGCTTCCACGAGTACAGGAGATCCAAACTCTGGGCCTCATGCTTGCATAGCAAGCACGTTACCCACAGATTCATCTCCCTAGTCTCTTGACTGGTGTCTGTATAATAAAGAAATTTGGGTACAGTTGGGCACATAGGGAGAATACCCTGAAAAGTTGAAGGCAGACACCCAGTGTCTTCTACAAGCCAAAGAAGACCAAAATTTGCCAATAAAGGGAATGCAGCTGGGGGAGGGGGAGGCATGCAACAGGTTCCCTCGTGCATTTCATAGGAATCTTCTAGCCTCCAGACCAATGCATCTCTTGTGAATGTCTTGTCATATCAGCCCTGAAAAACTAACATAGGAGAGGAAGAACCAAGTTAACATCATAATCACCTTCAATATTTATTCTTCAAAGAGTCTTATATGGTTACCTTCAAGATAATAATATTGCTAGGAGAAAAACAAAAAAACAAAAACAGTTGCTTATCAGAAGACCCATTCTTATGGGGTAATACACATATGTTTTCAAACAGTTGGTACCTTGTGAAAAGAGGCCCCTGTCAACAGGATATTCCTGTTGGCATGGGACTCCTTATTTGCCTAAAACAACAGAGCCCTATTTCTGCAGCAGCCAGCCTACACAAACAAGGAAATCTGGAGAAGTTAGAAAATGCAGACATCATAGAAAATCATGAACGTAGGCAGCCCTGGCTGAGGCACAACCAGAGATCGAGTGCACACAAAAGCTCGCCCTTTGAAAGCTTGGACGTTTTCCTGGGAAGGTTGCACCTGAGTACCTCTAAAAGGGAAAGCATAGAAGGCCGAGGCTGGAAGAGAGCTCAGGGATTATCCAGCTTGTCTTACTGGTTGAGGAAACTGTCTCCCAGAGAAGGGACATTTGTCCCAAGGCACAGGGCAGCAAATGGCTGATGAAACTCTTGAGCCCAGCTTTTCTGACACTAAGTCAATGGTCCTTCCCTCCATCATCCTATTCTCTCTCTCTCTCTTTCTCTCTCTCTCTCTCTCCCTCTCTCTCTCTCTCTCATTCCTGGACAGCTCTCTCTGTGACCCATTGCTAGGTTTTTTGAATGAGAACCTCTCACTGCCTCTACTGTTCCTGTCACCCTTGAGGTAAACCTAGTGACCTGGCAAAGTCCTCTGTCATGAATCTCTGTGTCCTTAGGAATGTTTCCAGGTGAATCCTTATATATTGTCAGTAACATGTGGGACAAGAGAGGCTTGGAGACAGCTGTAACAGAGTCCAACATTCATTTCAGGGACATCAAGCATTCACACTTCACACCCGTGGCAGACACACCACACACACACACACACACACACACACACTTCACAGACACCACATTATCACATAGACCCTGAAGGAATAAAGTGATTGCCTACAGAATATAGGCTGTGGAATATGGAGCGGTATAAAGAGGAGAGCCCCCACCCCCACCCCATTGTCTCCTCAGCCTCTGTCCTACCCTTAGCCGGGTTCCTGGCTGTCTCTGTTTCATTGGCAACACTGATCTCAGGCTATCTGTATGCACACTAGGTGCTTCAGCCAGGGCTTGCTACTTACCTTACCACCTCCTGGGAGCCTGTCCTTTGTCCTTCTGTATAAACCGCTACTTGCCTGGGCTGCTGCCTGCTTCTGACCTCTGGGCTTCTGTGGAGCAATAAGATCAGCGCAGTGGGATCTGACAAGCTAGTTGGGCCAGTCTCATTTTCTCCTTCCCACACCACCTGGCCTCCGAAGGGATTGTGCTGAACTCCCAATCTCTTGGCCTTCTTCCCTCCACAAGAAGCTCCTTTGGCTGTGCATCTGGTCCAGGATCAAATCCAAACTTCTTGGCTTGGCACCGGCGTCCCTCATTATCCAGCACAACCCAGGAGCCCTCATGCTCTACTCTCTAGACACCTGTTGCACAGGCCACTCCTGTATGTCCTTGGATCTACTTCCCACTCCTTGGAGTACCTGTCCTGCTCTTTCTGACCCACATCAATGGTTCTCAATCTGGCCCCCGAATCTGAGCAGCACTGGCACCAGGAGACTTAGAAATGTAAATCCTAGTCTTCTACTGCATTGGGAACGCTGGGCACTGGGACCCACAGTCTGGTTTTTAGTGGGCCATCCAGGTGACTCTGATGTGAGCTGAAGCTGGGGGAGCCCCCCACTCCTGAAGGTGCTCTTAGCCAAGTTCAGGTGCTAATTGTTTGTGGCAGCCTTCCCAAATCCCCGGATCCTGGAAGTGAACCTAGATCTCTGAGCACAAGACAGAGGCCTCCTGCACTCTGTTGGTATCATCGTCCCTTGATGCATACAACCATGGCACATTTAAGTCTGTAACAGCCCCACTGCCCCAGATCAAGGCCCAAAGAGGGATGAATATGCCAGTGAGTAGTACCCTGGAGGTTTGTTAAGCTATAATTTGCAAAGTTCTCCAAACTCTATGACCCTAGACCAACTTCAGGTTGTGGGCAGACAAGGCATCATGGGTGTTTACTTCTGAACTTTGCTCCACCACTTTCCCCAAATTCCCTGGGCCCCTCCCTTCTGCTAACTTCCAGATGACCAGAAAGCCTATGAAATCTCAAGCATTTCATCCAGAAGATTTTGCACTCAGTCCCCTCATATATCATTTCTCCTCGCCCTCTCTCTGAGAGGGTCTCATGTATTCTAGGCTGACCTTGAACTCACCTTGGAGCTGAGGATTATCTTGAACTCCTGACCCTCCTGCATCCACTTTCTGAATGCTGGCACTATTGGTTTATACTACTAGTGCTAATTTTAATGCATGCTAGGGATTAAACCCAGGGCCTCATCCATGTAGGCAAGCAGCCCTCTACTACCGAAGCTATGTCTCCAACCCTATTTTCATTTTTAATTATAGCCAAATCTATATAAAACACATAGCAAACCATCCTAATCCTTATGTACAGTAGTATTGTGTAGGTTCATTCTGTGCCAGCTTCATGTTTTATTTTGTGTTTTAAGGAAGGGTTTGTTTTAGCAAACAGTTCAGAAGAAGACAGTCTGTTGTGGGGAGAAGGCACGGTGGACCACTGATCACATTGTATCCAAAGTCAGGAAGCAGAGATGCTGGTCTTCTTTATGCCTGTTTTAATAGACAGAAACAATGACTTAAATTACTGAAAGCAATTCAAATTTACTTGAAAGTGAATTCAGCAATTCAAGTATAGTCATCGTATTCCTACTGAGACATGGACCCCTCCCTCCAAGGGATAAGCATGTTACCTTTGAGACTCCTGTATATAGAGGGTTCTGTGTATGATGGCTTCAAGCATCACTGAGGGGACTGCGTGTGTCTCCCACGGATGGGGGGACGAGTGTGACAGTCACGGCAAACATCTATTTCATGCTCACTAGGATCCATGCACAACACTAACTGCTTTCAAACACACTGTGCCTAGAAAATGATACTATCTCTACATTGCAGAAGAAACAAGCGAAGAATCAAAGCAAATTGCTAATGAGCTGTGGGACGTGGGCTTCAGACCTCAGAGTCACTGTGTTGAAACATCTGTTGCCGCCTAGAGCCCAGATGCCGGTGCTCTGGAGGTACCCACATCTTGTGGGAGTACAGAAGTCCCTTTGCCTTCTGGCTCTGTGCATGTTTTTCTTCCCTTTGTATCTATGGATTATAAACAACCCATGCAGCCTTCTCTCCATCAGACCATCAGGTTATTAATCAGGCTCAGCCTGGGTTGTGCTGTGTGAAATCACCTCCCCTTGTGTGGGACACTATCAGTGCCCGAGTCTTCGTCTACTACATGACCCCTCTGTGGCACAATATACCTTATTTCTCACCCTTAGGTCCTGGCTTTCTCCTTTAAAGTAAGAACAACATGAGTCTATAGTCTCTTCCTTAAATCTCACCAATCCAGATGCATCCCAGAATTCAGGCTGCGTGGTTCTGAAAGGCAATAGGTGCACATATTATATATAATAGAGCATCTCCACTGAAGTCTGGGGCAGCACTCCAAATACCAAGCACCTTATTGAGTTTTTGCACTGAGCATGAATATTCATACTGACCAAGATAAAAACATATTCATGTTACTCCAGACCTACCCTTATCACCAAGAAAGCTACAAAGGGGTTTTCATTTTTCCAGAGCTTTCCAGAATGTGGAATAACAGAGAATTTAGAGTTGCCTCTGCCTTTGAGGGTTACTACAGGAACCAGACACACTCATGATACATGAGTGTGTTTTTTGCAGAGTCTGGTCCACAGGAGGTGCAAAAACACTTGACAGGAGGTGGCTCTTCTCTCCCCCATCCACTTGCCCAATCTGGCCCTTTTCTCGAGCTTCTCCCAGACCACCTTCTTTGGTCTGTATATTTGAAATCTACCTTCTATACTCTTCCTAGAACTGCTTTTAATTCTTCCCTTCCTCCCATCTTTCCTTCCTTTCTTCCTTCTGTGCTGGGAATTGAACCCAGGGCCTCAGGCATGCTAGGTATGTACTCTATCACTGAACTATGTGCCTGCCCTGTTTTCTGACTCGACTTGATATACAGCTGAGGATGGCCTTGAAATCCTGATACTTTGGGCTCCACTTTAGCTGTGCTGAGAAGCCAGGTGAGCCACCCTAAGCTTTGACTGAAATTTTTCACATCCTCCCATGTAACTGGAGTCTTTCCAGATATTACAGTTCTGGCCAGATATGTTTGTATCTGACCTTAGAGCTTTGGATTCCTCTCTCCCAAAATCCGTGACTATTTCCCTCCAAAGTCAAAACTGAGCTGGCTCACAGATCCCCTCTGTGGGTTCCTTGGTTAACTAGCCTGTGCCATTTTGTTAGCACTGTTGGTAAACTTTCTTGCAAAAGTGTGGTCACAACTCAGGGACAGTTATAGAAAGATGAGTGTGGTCATGTCTCTACAAGATAGCCCACCCACATAGCCCTCTATTTGCTAAAGGGTGGCTCAGGGAGAGTGAACCAGCCCAGCCTATCAGTCCCTGAGGGATCAGCGCAGTGCAGCTTCCTCTAGAGTCTGGCACTTCCCTGTAGTCCTGCAACTCCACACATGTCCAGGGAAGGCTACTGGAAGGCACAGAGGTGTGGGCAGGGCAGAGGCAAGGCGCCATTGTGTACCTACTTCAGCTGGCGGAGCCTTGTTGTTGCTGTCATGACAATATTGCATCATGGAATGGGAAAGGCCCTTCCCTGATCTAAGCCATTATTATGTGGGTCCTATCCTGGCCACAGACACCACGTGGGTAGTCAGGCCTCCGCTGTTATTTCAGCCTCAGGGGTGAAAACATCCGAACAGTGGAATCTTTTTTCTTCCTGGCTCCAGTCTCGGAATGTACAGACTTTGGATTCACCGTCGTCTCCACCAGTCATCACCAAGAACAGAAGAGCTTCCAAAGCACCTCTCTCTCCTTTCTGCATCTGGCTCACAGCTGGCATCCTCCCCCCCTTATCTTGTCAGGTGCTCAAGAAAACTATGGAAATCCAGGCGACCGCTGACAGCACAGCTCAGCTGAACTGAGTGAAGGCGAAAGGACTTTTTGGTAGTGGGAGCAGAGCCCCTAGGGCTCCAGAAGACCGTCCGTAGCGGCCCCCTTAGCTGGGTGGCAGCCAGCGTGGCCCGTCTTGCCTGCGCCCCTCGTGGAGCTCTCTGGAACTGCAGGCTGGCGTCGTGGGTTACTGTGATGTGGCTCTGTCAATGGCTTTGATGGGGCCAAGCGGGCCTCTTCAGAGGAATGCGGACCTGTCTGCACCCGAAAACCAAAACCGTGTCCAAGGGGCGGGGCTGAGCGGCTGGAAGAGAGGCCTCACCTCACCTGGGCGGACGCGGCTTCTGGAATGAGACCTGGCCGAGTGGGCGCGGAAGGTGGCTCCAGGCCTGGGGCCAGCACGCAGCTTTCCCACGTGTGCACAAGCGGGCTTCCTCACAACAGATCCTGGGAAGGGATCGGGAGGCCTCTGAGGAAGGCAGTGTGTGGCTTCCCCCTGTGTTCCTCGCCCCTCAAGCAGACTGAGAGCCCCAGTGGGATTTGGAGGTTCTGAACCTGGAACCCTTTCTTCCAATTCCGGGCAATCATCACCCACGCTGGGCTCCTATTCCTAGTCAATAGGCATCTATGGTTAATGGGTACTTCACACGTGCTTCTAATACACACCATATTTTGAAGATACAGAAGTGTGATTTTTTTTTCATGGTACCTGGTATATGGAACTCAGGGCTCACACGTGGTAGGGCAAGCTCTCTACAGCTACGTCCCCGGTTCTTTTTCTTATTCTATATATTAAGACGTGGCTTCATATCGCCCAGGTTGGCTTTTAACTCACCATCCTGTCCCAGCTTCCCTAACACAAAGGAGAGATTACAGACATCTTCCATGACTCGTAATTCAGTTATTGTTTGTTTTCTGTTATGTTAATAAAACATAAGTTAATTTTACTCATTTCTTTTTTCCTTCTTACAGTGTACACTCTGAATATTTCAAATGGCACCTTACTTCTACAGAAAGCCTTAGAGTACTTGGTTCTTCCAAAAAGCTTGTTGCCCGCCCAGGGCCTTTCAACTTGCTCTTCTGTCTGGAATGCTTTTATTTTAGCAGAAGTTTCTTCATCCTTACTATTGAAATCACAAATCTCACACACCCAGCTCCTTCCCTCTTTCCTCACAGCAGGGAGCTCTCTCTTTGTGTTCCATTTACTGTCTGTCCCTCCCTGATCCTTAGAACATAAGCCCCCTGAGAGCAAGACCTTCCCTTTTCTGCTGGCTGAGCTCCCCTTGGTCCCCACAGCAAATATTTGTTGAGTGAATGTTGAAAGGCTCCTCCTCAGAGAGGCTGCTTCAAGTGCCTTTGTCCACCGTGGAGCAAAAATTCTAGTCCCATGCCTCAGCAGGAGATCTTACTGATGGTCCAGACACGTGCTTCTGGGTTGTGGGGAGTGGAGAGGACTTAAGCGTCACTCTAAGCCTTCCATTTTGCCAGTTTCCAACTCAACTTTGGAGTGAAGGGCTCCCGCCATGACTAGAAACAGTTCTTGTCTGAGTTCTGCCTGCTCTGTGAGGTTGGAGAAGTGGCTATCTCTCTCAGAGGCCCAAGGTCCCCTAAATGTTGATCTCTCAGGACCCTTCCTGCCCAAGTGTAAGGATTAGGGATTCTGTTTGAAGGTTTAGGCCCCTCCTAAGGGCAATTTATTCTGCTCCTAAGTCACATAGCTGGCTTTGTCAGGGCTCCATTAACCACCCAGCCAGAGCGCTCGGGGCTAAAGGTGTCCTGGTTAATTTAATTTCTTGGCTGAAGATCAACTACACAAAGCATCTCTATTGAAAATACAAATAGTATGTGAATCCATTCACCAGCACTAAAAAGCTACTTCGTGCACAAAAATTACCTATGCTTAGAAAATAATTTGGCATTATTGTCTCCGCCTCGGAATTAAAATTGAGCCCTGGGGCTGGGTCGGGAAGACCCTTTGAAAGTTGCCTGGCTGTTAAGCACTGCTGTGTGACTTTAAGCCAAGCATAGCCTCCACCTGCAGTGGATCTGTTTTCTCGTGGGGGGGGGCGGGGGCGGGGGAGACCTGGATGATATCACCCAGCCTCCGGGAAAGTCATGTGAATGAAGGTCAATAAGAAGAATAGAGGGTTTAGCTCGGAGCCTGGTGTGTGGCAGGTGCCTGGCACTTGCTATTATCTATCTGCAGTGTCTCTGAGCACCACAATGTGACAGAGCCACATAGCTAATTAAAGGAGGGTGAGTGCCAGGGCAAGGCTAGCCTCTGGTCCTGGCCCGCCTCCAACATGTGCGGGATCCCCCAGACAAGCTCCCTTACTCCTTGGTCTGGTTCCTCTTGAGTAAGTTGAGGGGTGTCTGGCTAGTTCCCCACTTGTACACATTGGTTGGAAACCCCTGAGTTTTCCACAAGCCTTGGAGGGTTTTGTTTGTTTGTCTGTTTGCTTTTTCTTCTGTGAACCTTGGCCTCAGCTCTTCAGGAAGACCAGGCTCCTTCTTCCCTAACCAGGCTCCTTTCATTCTCACCAGGCTGTCTCTTTCCAGGGAGATCCAGAGGTGTGGGTTTCCTGCTCAACTCAGTAATTGTAACGAACCAGCCAAAGTTTGCCTTTGCATCAGCTGCATAGGCTGCCTTCCTTTGGGAAAAGCTGTCCTGTGACGCCCTCTGGAGGAAGGAGGCTTCTTTTGCGGGGCCACCAACTGCTCAGGCTCATCCTGGGCTCTGGGAACTAACTGACTCAGGCCAGGCCTGGAGGAGCAGTACCAGGTCTATAAAAGCACCCTCCTGGACCCAAGGGTAGACTAGTCTTCCTAACTTTGCATCTGAAGTCCTAGGCAGGACTCCTCCCGCACTTCCTATTTCTAGACTTCTCCTACCAGTGCCTTACTGAGTGGCTCACCCCAGCCCCTGTTTAAAACCCTTAAGGTTTCTCATGCTAGTCTCTCTGCTGGGCACCCCAAGCCCTCTGTGAAGGCATTTAGATGGTGCTGTGTGGGGCTCGCTTCCTGCTGTGACCCACTCACCAATACTGCCTATCAATTAGGGGCTGTAAGCACAGCTCCCAGATTTGTTCTGCTGCTCTGTATGCACCCACATTCCCAAAATGTTTCAAATAAGAAGGTGGCCACGTTGAAATTGATGAGTGTATAATTAAATGTCTACAAAAGGTGACATTATGTCAACTGTCTTTGCAACTGGCCTCCCCTGTTAGGTAGCTATATATAACTCATTTAATATGCAAAGTGGGTGCATTTTAATGTGTATGATAGACCGTGGGCGTGGGGCCTTGGAAAATAACAGTGCCCAGGAGCCTCCAAGGTCAAAAGGCATCCTGCCTTCCACACCCTCTGCCTTAGCCATCCAGAAACGCTCACTGCTCCCCCCACGGGCTCCCCTCTCCCCAGATTCCAGGCTTTGCACCTGCAGTTCCTTCCTCTACTTCTGGTGCCTTCTACCTAAGCCCACCTCTCACCTTCTCCATTTACTTGGTTTTGCAGTAGACATCTCAGGAGTCACTTCCTCTGACATGGCCCAGTCAGGACCCACGCAGTGAGCTCCTTTTTTCTCTCACCCCTGTGAATCATACAGCAAGGCAGGAAGCCCTGCACTAGCATCTTTACTTCCCTGATCATCTCTGCACTGGCCCTGATCACCCTGGTGACTAGGACTGAATCTCTCTCAGCCTTAATGTCTCTAGTACTTAACTCAGTTCCTGGGTCATAGTATCTAAGTACTGGCTGGTGCATGTCCAAGGATAAAGAATGATAGATGGATTATCAATAGTTGAATGAATAGGTGAATAGGTGGATGGGTGAGTGGATGGAATGGATGAGTCAGTGGTTGGGTGAATGGAGGGAGGGAGGGGTCGATGGATGAGTAGGTAGATGAGTTTAGATGGGTGGGTGGATGATGGATGAGTGAGTGAGTGGATAGATGGATCATGATAAATGGGTAGATGAATGAGTGGATAGATGAGTGGGTAGATGGGTGGGTGGTGAATGGATGTGTGGGTAGATATGCAGATGAACTGATGAGTGGGTGGAGAGGTAGGTGAGTGGATGAGAAGAATGGACGTATGGATGGACAAATGGATGAGTTGGTAGAGGAAAGGCTAGCTGGATGTGTTCATAATGTGTGTGAGGGTGGATGGGCGGGTTGGCGGAAAGGCAGAAAGTGCAAAGTTCCAGCACTGAGTACAGAACAGGGGTTCACTGTCTCTGGTCTCTGAGTCTTCTCCCTTCTATACTGTCAACTGGCAATCTGGACTCTTCTAGATAGGGATGTCTTCAGAGAGCCAGAAGCACCTGCTTTCGCCACTAGTTTATGATCTTGGCCGTGTTCCCCTTCTATATTGTGTTTTGACGTTTAGAAGGAGCTAAAAATGAACAAATCATAGAATTATAAGGGATTAAGCAGGGCGATGTGTGGAATTTGATTTAAAATAACCCAACATGTGTAAAGATCAAGGCATAGGGATGAGGTGATGATTACAGGATGGAGGAGATAAATTTGTCCGTGTGTTGATGTCTATGGTAGATGGCATTGTAGAAACAAAACTAGAAGTTTTGAATGTGTTTGAAATTTTACATAATAAATACTTTTCCTCCTAGATTTTCCTAACATTTTTTGAGACAAAGTCTCACAAAGCCCAGGCTAACCGCAAACTCACTATGTAGCCAAGGCTGTCCCTGAACTCTTGATCCTTCTGCCTCCTGCTCCACTTGCTGGGATTATAGGCATTCACCACCATGTCTGCCTCTCTCCACTCTTCTTTCTCCTTTTCCTCCTTCTCTACTCCCCTTTCTATTCCTCCCCTTCCCTTCTTAACAGTCTTACTGCACAATCCAAGCTGACTTGGAACCCCTGCTTTAGTCTCCTGACTAACAGGACTACACATGGCTCTTCTTAGGATTTCTCTGTGCTTTAGAATTCACAGAAGCTTGCTTCTTCATCAGCAGCAGTTGAGGAGGCACCCTGTTGCCTTGAGTCTCCAACTTCAGGAAAGCCGTCAGACCTTTAAAAAAGGCTCATTAGCCTGGGCTACCAAGTGAGCTCCAGGAAAGGTGCAAAGCTACACAGAGAAACCCTGTCTCGAAAAACCAAAAAAAAAAAAAAAAGGCTCATTTGGTTAGCCCAGGTATTTTGCTAATTCAAAGTCGACACATTAGGAACCTTAATCACATCACAAAATCCTGTCACCATTGCAATGGAATATAATGGAATTGCAGCAGTGATGGACCATCTCTTTGGTCATGTTCTATTGGCTGGAAGTGGCTGGTAGCACCCACCCACACTCAGGGCTGTAACATCAGAGGGAACCATGGGGGTGGGTGGTCTTAGAATTATAGTCACATTCACTGCTCCTGTAATATGGCCTTAGGAATGAACTTCTGTCTTTGGAAATTCACAGTATCATGGTCTGTGGGAGCCAGGAAGGTGGCTGGGGCTCACTTTCTTGGCACTTAGTGTTATGGCCCAGGCCAAGGAAACGGGCTTCTGGTTCCAGCCCCCTACTAAGTCACAGCAGCAACTCGGATGAATTCTTTCCTGTCCGAAGTCTCATTTTCTCATCTGAACTATGGTGATGGTTGACGTAAGACATTCTGGGTGAGTTTTGAGATGTCTACACTTACCTCCACATGTGCACTCACATGCCCTGTCCCTCTTGGTCACACAGCAGACATGGGTAGTGATAGCTTAGCAACCTGGGACCTTAGCAACCTGCTTGGCTTGAGCTATACACACATGCCCCTTTCCCAACAAAGTATTGGACAATCCCGGGCCTCCGCCTGCATGGAGCTGCTTGCACACCACTCTCTAAACAAGATACTGGCCACTCTGCCCTAAAAGCTTCCTAGCAACTTCTTAGTTATTCCCCTTCCATGGATAGACACATCTTAGGACACGTCCTTGTGCTAGAGGCAGTGTATCAATCCAGTCTGGACTGGTTTGGGATACCTTCAGAGTAAAGCAACCAGTGTCCAGGGAGCAAACTTTTAGAGAAGACCTTCTTTAGGATCTTATGCCTATGCATGATTAGGCATGTGTATGATTAAAATCGGATGCATCATGGGAAAGTACATGCTCATTGAATAAAGGCTGACACCATAAAAGTCTGTCAAAACAAAAAACACCTAAACTCCACCCCTAGCAACCAACTCTTCCTCTTCAGGAGTCATAAAAAGAAGCCCCAGAGGTATCCAGGGACCAGTAAACCTCACTCAGAGCCGCCTTCTCCCTTCCAGCGCATCTAACCTGGACCTTGCCTTTGAATAAGGCTTCCTGCTATTTGGCTATCTCTGCACACTTCTTCCACTCTATGAACAAGATGCCGAGAACCTGGACCTACCAACCCAGTCAGACACTAGGAGCAATTTCACATCTGCTCCCACACAGATGTACAACAAGCTTCAATCACCTTCCACCTCCCAGTATCATCCAAAGGCTCAGCTACTCTCACTATCCAGTCTTCTGGTCCCTCTGCAGAGGACACGCCCACCATATGCAATTTCGCCTTTGCATTAACATGGGCACGTGGATTTAACATGTGGTGCCCCTAAAAGAGGAGGAGAACCGAAAGCAGTGGGGGGGG